>OY987246.1:5393136-5664716 GCA_963920765.1 Ulota crispa
ATGATTGTCAATTTCTATTGCTAGAGGAGGCGGTTATTTTTGTCCCGATATATATGATTTGTTATAAGTCTCTAAAAGTGAAATGTGAAAAACTAGATATATTTTCATAGATATTAGTAGTTCCAAATGATAAGCCACTTCATTGGTTTGTTTTTAAATTGCAAAAAGTCACAATTTTTAATAATTCAACTTATCACATGGTCTGCTAGTCTTTATATTGCATTAAAGAAGCCATTATTTTATCACCAATTTGAAATGAAGGTTGTTCTTTTCTTAATACATCTGCTGCCGTTTTATATCTTTTTTGGGCTTTTTTCTAATTGCATTTTCATGACTTTTTGAAGTTCTGCTATTCTTGTAGCAAATTCTTCCACTACAGAATTCTCGAATTTCAAAAGTTATAGCATGTTTAATTTTAGATGATGTCCATAGTTAAAGTACAAAAGTGTTTGTTGCATAGAAGTATGGATACTATTATTATAAGTAAACTCCGCCAATGGTAAATAAGATGTTCAGTCATTTTGTTGATAGTTGATAGTACACCTTAAAATATTGTTCAAAATTTTTATTGATCTATTCTGTTTGTCCATCAGTTTGTGGATGAAAAACGGAAGATAACTTGATATCTACTTTTAGTATTCCAAAAAGTAACTTTTAAAATTTTGAAACAAATTGTAAATCACGATCTGAAACAATATCATTTGGCAAACCATGATAGCAATAGATATTATTAATAAAGATTCTTATTGTTTCTTTACCTGTGATTGTTTTTTTGCAAGATATAAAATGTGACATTTTGATTAATCTATCAATAACCACAAAAATGGTGTTAAAAGTATTTGATGGCGGAAGGTCTGTAATGAAATCTATGAAAATAGAAGACTATGGCTATTTTAGAATTAGTAACGCTTGAAGCAAGCCATATGATCAATGTCAAGGGTTTTTTGATCTAGAACAAATATCACATGAAAATACAAAGTCTATGACTACATTCCATAATTTAGGCTACTAGAAATCTCAAAAAATAAGTTCTACGGTTTTGTTGAATCCAAAATGTCCAGTCGCTAGAAAGTCATGTTATGCTTGAGGAATTCTAAGTCGTGTTGGTTTTTTGGAAATATATAAGCGTTTTTTGAAATACAAGAAATTATCTTCAAATTTGAAATTTTTAGAGTCTTTTAATGATTATTGATTTGATGTTTAATGTCATGAATGAGAGGGTCCAATGCTCATGTTATATAGATTTTATCAAGAAATAATAAATCTACTAGCATTGAAATTGTAATTGCTCGAAGACAAAATTGCTCAAGCTTCAATAGCATTGTCCATTACTGATCATATGTTTTTTCTCCTTTTTTTGGAGCAAGATATGCTCTTCTTGATAAAGCATTTGATAGCCTTTGTTGTTTTTTAGGCCTATAAATAATAATGAATTTAAATAAAAACAAAGACATGCTCCATTGGACTTGACGGCAATTCAAAACACAAGCTGATATAAAGTATTCAAGATTTTTGTGATTTGTATATACAGTGATTGGATGAATTGTACTTTCAACCAAATAGCGCAATTTTTGAAATGAGTCCATAATAGCAAGGAGTTATTTGTTGTGAATTTTATAATTAATTTCTGCGATTGAAAAATTTCTTGAATAAAAACCAACTGGATGTAATTTCCCTTATTTTCTAGATTATGTCAATATTGCTCCCAATGCAAAGTCTGAAGCATTGGTTTTCATAAAAAATGGTTTATAAAAGCTTGTATGTATTAGTACAGGAATTGAAGTTAAAGGTATTTTTAACTTTTGAAATGTCAATTTTGTTTAGGTTCCTACTCTATCTTTTCTTTGCATGTTAGTTGTGTGAATAGAGCAGTTATTTGAGAATAGTTTTTAATGAATGTCATGTAAAAGTTTGCAAATCAAAAAAAATATTATATGTCAAGCACCGTTTTTGATATTGTTCAGCTATTAATGGCGTCAATTTTTTTAGAATCTATCAATAAGCCTTTGTTAGAAATGATATAGTCCAAAAATTCTACTTGGAGTTTATGAAATACACATTTTTCTAACTTTACGTATAATCCGGCATCTTATAGTATTTGTAAAGCAAGACAAACATGTTCTTCTTGGTCTTTTGAGTTGTTTGAATAAATTAAAATGTTGTCTAAATAATATACAATGAAATTGTTGAAGTATTCATTAAAGATGTTGTTTATCAAGTGTTGGAATATGGCTGGTGCGTTGATAGGTCCAAAAGACATGACATTATATTCAAGTTGTCCGTATCTTGTTTGAAATGCGGTTTTTCATTTATCTTTTTTTTTATGCATACTAGGTTATAAGCACCTTACAAATCAATGTTGGTACA
This sequence comes from Ulota crispa, assembly GCA_963920765.1. Lineage (NCBI taxonomy): Eukaryota > Viridiplantae > Streptophyta > Bryopsida > Orthotrichales > Orthotrichaceae > Ulota > Ulota crispa. The sequence continues at coordinate 5,395,504 of OY987246.1, forward strand.
TACTTTTGCTTTACCAAGCTAGTCAAAAAATCCTGATATCAATGGTAATGGATATCTGTTTTTCACAGTGATTTTATTAATGCCACGATAATCAACGCACACTCGTAAAGCACCATCATTTTTCTTTACAAATAATATTGGAGCGCCGATATGAAATTTTGAATGTCGAATGAAACTTTTGGCTAAATTTTCATCAATGTATTCTCATAATGCTAAAAGTTTATTTTGAAATAGATTGTAAATATGTCCAAATGGTGGTTGGACGCCTTCTAAAAGGTCAATGGCACAATCATAACGTCGATGTTGCGGTAATATATTTGCATTTTTTTTTCAAAAACGTCTTTAAAGTCTTAATATTGAAGAGGAATAATTTTTGTACTATCGTTTGATAAGTTGGTCATTGCTGTGGCATAAATAGAAAATATTATATTATTTTTTGCTGCTCGCATGAAAGCTTTAGCTCCAAGAAATAAAGGTTGAGATTGTTTCTTCTCTTTTTGTAGTTTTCTTGAGGAAATTTTTTGTAATCGCCAATCAATATTTGGGTTGTGTAATTCAAATCAAAGAAGACCAAGAACTATTGGATTTATAGAACTTTGAATGATGTTAAAGACAATATTTGAAACTTCATTTTTTAAAACCACTTTCAAGGGCTTTGTTTTTTTGACAACATTTCTAGAAGCAAGTAGTCGGCCATCAATAGTTTCTATAGGCATCAGATGAATCTTTTTCAATAAATATATATTATATTGAGATGCAAAATACTTATCTATAAAGCATGCTAAAGCTCCAGTGTCTAATAAAGTTGTTGTTGATATTTTTATATCAAATAATTCAATGTCTATAGGGAATGTAAAACATAAAAACGGATTTGGATGTAGGATGGAACCTTTCATTGAAGATATGTAATTGGTGGTGTCCAAACGCATGGTTCTTACTGTGACTGGGCGCTCTTGTTTTCCGATTTTTCAATGTTGGTAGATGTACTTTGCGCCTTAAGTCTGTTTGATTTGTTTTAGTAATCTTGTGCTTTGTATCTAAGCTTTCCACAATACAGGCATAAATTTTTTTGTCTTCGTCTATCTTTTTTTTCTTGAATTAATCGTTTGAAATGTGTTGTATCAATTTGCATTAGTTCCAGTCCTGTTGAGCGGTATTATGTAGTCTTTGAAGACGATGTTGACATATTTTTATGCGATTTTTTCCATCCTAACATTTGTTCTTGACTCCTTTCAAATAAACAATTGTCGCAATCAATTGCCTGAGTAATGAATTCTTCTAAAGTGTTCGTCTTTGCTATAGTAAGCAATAGGTCTTTGACCTCATCTTTTAGACCAAATCAAAATCGGTTCATAAGTGTTTTGTCATTCCAATCAAGATCATAAGTAAGCTGTTAAAATTGAGCAGTATAGATGGCAGCTAATCGTAAATCTTGTTGTATACTTTGCATCTTTGATTTAGCTACTCTTTCTTGGTCATTATCTCCAAATGTTGCTGTAAGTGCATCTAAAAATGCATCTAAATCGTTCAATAGTGGCAAATTCTTTTCCATGAGAGGAGCAAACCAAACGAAAGCATTATTTGGTAAAAAAAATCAATAAATCCCACTTGAGTATAGTCGTCAGCGTAACAAAAAAGATGTAGCCATAAAAAGAGCTTGATTTATTATAAAACCTTGAAATTTTGATCTTATTCCATTAAACTTCTCAAGCAAACTTATTTTTTAATCTTTTGCTGATAAAAGATGTATTTGTGAAGCTTGAATACAACCACTTGCTTCCTTCAATTGTAAGTTTTTTTTCTGTAAGCGTAATAGCTCATTGTTGGTATCTTTGGACAAGACATTGAATTGTTGTTCTATTCCAAGATTTTCCAATCGAGTAATTTCAGCACAAACATTGTTTAGAAGTTCTTGAAGGTCTGCAATTGTTGCAAATCTATTCTTTGTTCCTTCATGAACGTTCTCCATCACTTGATTAGTACTCTCTATTGTAACGCTTATAAGATAGTAATAAAAAAATCACACAACAAATATAACAGTTTAGAAGTGGGTAATCTACAACCTCTAAAAAACTTAAACGTTTTGATTGAGGGGTAGTTCGCTCTCTTGAGAAAGATCAAGTTTAATAGACAAAAAACAATACTGTACTAAAAGAGGATAATCCGCAACTTCTAAAAAGTTTTTGTTCCTTCTAAAAGAGGGGTAGTCCACTCTTTCAAAAAAGCCAAACTTTGGTAGGGCTTGAAGGTAACGTGGGCGGAGTTCTGATAAGGAACTGGTAGTCTCAATGCAAGGGATAAGACTTCTATTCTAATTCTAAGGCTTTATCCACTATCTACTAGTCAATAACTCCAACCAATTGCAAGGGGGACCTTTCAACAATGGTGAGGCATAAGGTAGCTCAAAGACAAAGAAAAAGGATCCAAGTGATGGATTATGAGACTAAGTGATGGTAAATGATCTAAACCAAAAGAAATGATGAGAATGATGGCTTGGGAGGAGGTGGGCCTCCTTTTATACATTTGGAAGAGGACACCTTGGCCCTTTATCTAGGAGATCCATAGAACCCTTGAAATTTACCTAAAATCTAAGAAAAACTCAAAATGGATGAAATCTGGATGAATTTGCCATAACTTTTGGAGCATAGCTCGAAATGACAAAAAATGGTGGCATTAGATTCCTTGGAACCAAAATAGCCAATTTTGGTTATTCACACTCCCAATTCTGAGCTACAGGGCATCAAGAAACTTGAATAAGGAGTTAGAGGTGGATGGATGAAAAACTCAAAATTGGGAACTCATCCAAAATTGAGAAATTCACTTCCTGAGTTCTTCCAATGTTGTTGGAGAAGCTGGGAACCACTGCTTGCTTCTGCCAATGGGGCTTCAAATGGATGATATCTTGAAATTGGATGTTGCGCACCTTCTTGAAACTAGCTGAATATTGTCGTTCAAGGCCTTGCCGCTATTGAAACAACTTGAAACTTGGGGGATCTTCATAAATCCTTGAGAAACTCTTCTATGAATTTTGGTGGCATTTTATTGCCATTTTTCAACCTCCTTTCGCTGGGGTTGACTAATAGTCTAGTAAGGTTACTTGCTTGGAATCACGTTTTCTGAAAAGTGGAAGGTCTTGGGAACCTTGGGTATAGACGCACCAAATCAATAATATGATTTGAACTAGGTGATGTGGCCCTTGGCCATGGCATAACTAATCTACTCCTAAACTAACCCTCTCTAATTAGGCTAGTGGGGATTTTAGGAGGGGATCCCAAGCCCCTACTATCTGTGTTACTCAAATCCACTAAAAACTACTAAATCTCACTAAATTGCTCCTAATGACTTACCAAATGGGGTAGGGTAAAGGGCGTACTGCTAACCATTTGGTCTAACTACTCTAAATCAACATAAATGGCTATTCCACTCATATTGATGTAATTTCAAAATCAAGTAAAACGAAAAATGAATTCAGGACTTCTGGTGCTAAATCTAGGACTCACATAATGCAACCAAATTTTAAATAGAACTTTTGCTAAATTTAGGGCATCTTCATACTATGACCAACCAAGTTGAGAGGCCCTCAAATTGAGTGGCCAAATTTTGCCGAGAGGCTAAGAAAATCTGTTGAAAATAGACAATAATGTTGAAATTGATAGCAATAAATGCTGAAACTAATGGCATCTCTCCCATAGTTTGGGTCTCCATTTTTGCTAGACCCAAACTTCTTTTTGAGAGGCCATCAACCTTGGAAGATAAAATGCTACTATGTAGGTAAATGGTGGATGACGGCCTTTGAAGTTTGACCTCTAGTGTGAAGGTTGAGCGGTCGGACTCTCGGTTTAGTGCAATCTGATTGGTGCATACCAACGGCCTCTTAACCTTTAGCCATAGTGTGAAGCCGCCCTTAGCAAGATTTATTACCGCTAGCCTGGACATTTGGCAAGCTACAGGAGACGCTCTCACTCTGACACTGTAGACTACTGCAGCACTTGTTCCTACTGTAGTCTTCAAATTATTATGCTGGAGCGGCAGCCAAAAATGCTCTCAACACGTGCATACCATCACAATATTAGGCCCGTGCACATGAGGCTTACGGAGCCCGTGCAACGTCGCATATGAGGGCGCAAGGATGCAATTTTGCTTACTCTAGCCTTCACAGCCATTAGAAGAATGTTGTATTTTTTATAACGGATTTTTTTGGATGTCTACTTGTTTTTATGTTACAAATATTGTTCAAACTAATATCTTAATGTCAAGTTTGAAGTTATTATTAACACAAAAACAAATGGACATCCAAAAAAATTGTTATAAAAAATACAGGTTTTTTCTAGTGGATTCAAGGCTTACAAACTATAAGCTTGGAGCCCTCATTGTTTGTTTACTCTCTCCTTTCACCTGCTAGGTAAACTCCTTGAGCTAAACTTAGTACTAAACAAATCCTGAAAGCACTCTCCTAACAATTTCTCAGACTTAGTGCAATAGAGGTTCTTCTTCTTCTTTCCAGCAGCAACAAAGCGCCTCTCAACATGAACAACATGGAGAGTTTGAGAGAAAAAGAGAGTTAAGGTTTGAACTAGTAGTTATATTATGGAGCTTCCTAAAAGGGGGTGTTGTCACTAATGTTTGACAATGAAGAAGGAGGTGGTTTTCAAGTGATACAAGAGAAGGGCAAGGATGGTTGTTTTAGTTTAAAAATAGAGTGGAAGGAGGGGACCTTGAAGTCTCTTGTGGATATGTGTGAGGAAAAATATTGGGAGTTTCATCAAAAACCCTTCAAGCAATCTATTTGAAAGTATTTGCAAGTGAGCTCAACAAGAAGTTTCTAGGTGACGCTTAGAAAACTTGTCAACAGACGCGTAACAAGTGGGAGAAGATGAAGTTCTTCTACCTAGAGAAGAAGGCCAAGTAATGACAAACTGACGCATCACCTTCTATTTTGACTCCATGGTATGATGTATTTGATAATATTTTTGGTGAGACTGCTAGGATTCATAGTGTGCCTTAAGGTGTTGATGATGAGATTTCATTAGAATATCATGATGTTCACATTATCAATGATGATGATGAAGGCACTTTGCCTAACACTCATCTTCTTCTTCATACGGATTCCACTTTTTCATAGTCACCATGTGCACATGCTGTTAATCAGTTTGGATGTGATGGACAAATGAAAAAACATGGAAAGAAGAAGAAGAAGAAGAAAATGATTGCAGAAGATGAATCTATTGCTTTAGTCATTACCTTTTTTTCCAATTGAAATTTTAGAAGTAGAGAAAATGAAATTGCAGGTTACTAAGAAGTTGATTGAGAGTGACAAAGAGAACATAGAGATGATTTTGAAGGGCTAATTTCAAATAACAACTTTATTTGTTGAAGTTTTGAAGGCCAAAGACTCTTTAGGAAGTTCTAAGTAGACATTAGTTATTATGAGTTGATTGAGATTAGGGTTTCTTTTCCATTAGAAAATCTTTTTCCAATATTGGATGGAATTTCATTGCTTTTTAGTTGAGTTTGATTTGATTTGTACAAAATTCCAATACAATGAATAAAAGTTTCAAAAAAAAACTCAAGTGCATTTGTAATTGAATTAGTACAGAAAATATAAAGTGCAATGCAAATGTAATTGCAATCACTATTCATTAAGGTTTTTTAAAACCCATTGATAAACTAATTTCTCTCTAAGTCTTTCTCCTTTACGCTTTGCATGTTCTCCTTCTTTAACCACATGCAATCTTGCATTTTCAAATCCAACAAAAAGATCTCTACGCAAGCTTGTAGTAGCCACAGAAGACTCAGATTGATTCCACAACTCACAATAGTTGTGCAACCAACAACATGCTACAATAATTTGAGTAGCTCCATCAATCCTAGAATTAAAATTCTTTAAAATTCTCCATATATTTTTTTGTATCCCAAAAGCTTGCTCAACAACAACTATTTCAGAGCTTATAGAGTTATCAAACTTTTTTTTTGCAAGTCATTTGGTGCCTTCCAATTCTTCATCAAGTATGTGCGAATATGGTAAGCAGCGTCTCCAATCAAATAAGGCATGCATCATATTTTTCCTATCGCAATTGCCAATTCTTGAAGAATCTCACGGTTCCTCAATTCCTTGTACAAACTTAAAACCTTGAATTGACCTCCATTATGTAGTCCCACCGGTTGGCCGACGCATACATTCCAAAAAATCCTTCTTGAATTACAAACTCATTGCAACACAATAGAATTAATTTTTTTCCTATTGAAAAAATCACTAGCCACTAATGTCACCAACTTGCTAGGCTGTGTGGCTAATGATATGTGCATTCCATCAATAGCATTACATATATTAGGCAAATGTGTAAATCCTTCAAAACTAGAAATAATGTTTTTAAAACGGTCTCCACTTGGAATACTAATACAATGACTAAATAATTTATTTTTATCTACAAGTATGTCACAAACTAAATCTACATACTTTCTAATGGTTAAAGATCCAATCTTAAATCTATTTGCCATATGATCTGGACTATGACCATAAATAAATCTGTAAAGAACACACGCTACTGTTTTTTGAATTTCTAGTTGTGGCCTTACTTGATTCATACACTCACTTCTCAAAAAAGGAGTAAAGATACTCAAAAAATTCTCAAAAGCATCATAACTCATCCTATAAATTTTTTGAAACTTGTTGTGATACATTGCATCATTAGATCTCCACACTACTCTCTCTATATAATTCCAATGTGTTGATTGCCTAGGTTCAACCCAAAAGAGACTAAAATCTTTAGGTTTTTTCCACTTTGCAAACAACAACAACAACAAGGAGAAAAAATGAACCCTACTTGAAAACCCACTATCAAGATCCAAAACTTCCCAAGCCTTTGATTTGTAACTCAAAGAATTACCTAAAGCCATGGATAACATCATCCATAAGAGAACAACTTGAGCTTGAAAAGAGGGCTCTATGTTCACTCCTTCAACCACTTCAACTCAAATTTTCACTTGAAATTGCTTCTCAAAAGTTGAAAACAAGGAAAACCTCACAAGCTCTCAATACCTATAAACCAATAGTCTTAAATTGAAGAAAACCACTCTCTACATCATATATTAGCATTCCCAAAATAAAACAATAGAAAAATACACAAATATAAAAAAAATGAGGGTGGAAATGGACCCTATCACCTCTTCAATAAAAAAAACCTTGAAAAAACTTCCAAGCATGCTCCTTGTCTATTGTGGATTCTTTAGCAGTACAGAGACAAATTTTTTGAGAGATGGAAGGGTCACTTTTGCCCTCAGGGAAGGCCACCCAAACCTACTCCCCCCTCCAAAAGTAGGTCAAGGTGGGGGCTTGCCATGCCCTGTACGACGTCGCATCAGGGGGGCCATCAGCTCCATGTGCGTGGGGCTAATGATCTAAACATGTAGTGTATAAAAATTTGTTTCAGCAATTATCTGCACAAAAATTTGTAAACAATCCTTGGGATAGACACGTTTTGTTGGACGGTGCCTTGGATATTAGAGCTTAAAGATTGTTGAATTGTTTGTTTTTTCTATTTGGCAAAAATTGAACTCAATTTGGGTTTCAGCTACTTAAACATTAAGGCCTTGCACATGAGCCCGCACAAGGCCGTGAGGGGCCTCATATGCAAGCCAATGACTGTGGATGAGGGTTGGCCAGCCTTCATCGATTTGGTCCGACATTCCGGTGAGGGCCAGCCCTTACGGCTCTGTAAGGGCTCAATTTACCTCACATAAGTTACTTCTATGTGGAGTCAGGGCTAAGAAGTTTAGGTGTTTTCCCAAATAAGGGAAGTAGTAATAATTTGCCCCATATTTTCCTATTGTTCAGTTGTATCCTACTCTAGGGCCCTAGACTAAAGCAAGGTCTCTAAATCTAAATATGAATTCCAAATTCTCAAATTCAATTTCTCCATGGTAAAAATCTAAACTCTCACATTTTTTGGCAGGTGAAACAAACAATGATTTTCCACCCTAGCCCCACATTGACATGTGTGTAGTAATATGAGCTCTCTGTAAGGGTTTTGTTTTACCACTTTCTAACTGAACTTCACTTTTGAGTAATTCTTTCCCCCAATCTGAACCAAACATATCAATATTCATCCCCAACAAATTAAAATCCAATTTCTGATAAACTACTTTGTGACAAAATCATGGTTTTACAAGTAAATTGATTGAAAGACATTAGCAATGATTTTTTATAGATTTAATTGCATGGATATGTAGAAAACATTCATACACACATATATCATGCTAAAATCAATCCCCTTAAGTACCAAAAATTTGATCTTCAAAGGATTCAATTTGGCTTGTGATATGCCCAAATTTGTAAAATAGATGTTTCTTTATAATAATCAAATTTTGCTATTTGACTCATACATTGTAACAGTTTGTACCTTTGTACATGATGTTATGTTCATTTGGTGAAACGCTAGTTGAAAAGTAAAATATAAAAGTTAAAAATTTTGGGCATATCACAAGTCATACTAAATCATTTGAAGATCACATTTTTGATACTTAAGGGGGGTTTTTTAGCTTGATAGATGTGCGTCTAAATGTTTCCTACTACCCATGCAATTAAATCTAAAAAATTTACCAATAATGTCTTTCAATCAATTTACTTATAAACCATGATTTTGACATAAAATAGTCTACCAAAAATTGGATTTTGGTTTGTTAGGGATGAATTTTGATATGCTTGGTTGGATTAAGGATAAGAATTAAACATAAAAAACGCAAAATACAAAAACTTCAATTGATGCCAATTATATTCTATAACATGCTAGGTTTTTTGAATGATAAAAGAGGGGCAACAACCTTTGTTGTAGGCCATTGTACAATCCTTGGAAAGAAGTATGATTTCTTGCTTTGATGACATTCAAACAACTTGCATAATTCACAACATAACTAACATTTTAATGTATTGAATCACTAATATTGAATTCTTATGAAATCTTGATTAACCCCTAAATGCCCAAGCCCCAAGGCACCACATTATGGTGTTGGAAATACTTTGAACTTCTATAAAACCTAACCAAGTTGCTATTATTAATAGATTTTATTTTTCAACTATTATTTTTATGTCTATTTTTAGCATCAAAAAACCAATTCTGTAAATGATTGATTATGATTTTTCTATTCAAGATTTTGTGCAAGGGTGTCCATTGCAATCTTGACTTTTTAGTGTTAAGAGCTCTTGGAAATGAGCCTCAAATACATTAGACTTTGGAGAAAAATTTACACTACATATTCATTTAAAAAATTGTAGAGGAGATTTTGAAAAGCTGTAAATTGATTGGAGTTATGTATGTTATGTCCTTAACCCCATATTTTTCATGTGATCATTTTTTTAGAATTGACACGTGAAAAGAGGATTGAAAGACTTCATCATTTTCTTAGTTTTAACACCCGCTTCATCAAACATTATAATATTTCAATCCATGAATGATGTTGTTGAGTTTTCTTTTCTAATGTGATATCTAACATATGCAATATGATTTTGTATGGCTACAATTTTTTTAAACTAATACAACTTATCAAAATTTTGGCTTTTTGTTTAACTCAATGCAAATTTCTAGAAGCTCAAAAAGTGCCTTGGCCATACCAAATTTTATTCCAAAAACTCAAAATTCCAATTTTAGTAAATTGGTTTTTGTAATATTCATGATTCTGCATAATAATTGAATATAACACATTGGTGAATCATTCTTTAGATCTGATTGCATGGGTACGTAGAAAACACCCATAAAGCACATCTCATGGGTTACAAAATATTCCATTAAGTAACAAAAATATGATTTATGAAGAATCCAATGTGAGGTGTGGTATGACTAAACTTTGGAAAATATATATCTCTACACTTTAACTAGTTTTTAGCAAAGTAAACATGTCATCTTGCTCAAAGGTACAAACCTAATCATAGTGGATGAGTCAAATAGAAAAATCTAATTATCATAAAGAGATTTCTATTTCACAGAATTTGGACACGGTAACCACAACATTGAAATTTATAAAAAAGGAATTTTGAAACTTTTTTGGAGATGCTTTTTTTTATTCAATTATCATGTGAAACTGTGAATATCGCGGAAAACAATTCACAAATGGGATTTTGATTTTTTGAAATTAAAATTTGATATGCTTAATCAAGATGGCTTAAGAATTTAATATTGATGATGCAAAACAATAACATGTCAATTATGTTATGAATTATGAAAGTGATTCAAATACCATCAAAAGCAAAAAATCAAACTTTGTTCCAAAATTGTACAAAGAGGAGGAGAACAACCAAGCAGGGTAGAGGAGGGAGGTATTTTTGTTACCCCAAAGAAGGTACTTGGAGCCTGCCCACACTAAAAAGTAGGTTTGGGATAGGGCCCACCAAAGCCCGTGAGGATGTGACTAGATGGCATGCGGCTTTGGCTGGGGCCCGTTGGTTCTCCAGCATGGCACCTGCCCAGACCTCCTGCCCGAGCTATTCTGCTCAACCATGCTTCAATTTCAGAACTGCGCGAACCATTTTTCGAACCGCACTTCAAACTTCAGAACCGCTCGTCTGGTTCTCTCCCGTGCATTCAATTTCAGAGCCGCGTGTTTGGGCTACTTTGCTTAGGCTGGGGTTATTGAAGTAATTGTTCGTGCAGATCTCAGTACATGAGCTTGAAGAGTATCCTACTATGACTGGCATGTATCAACAATTGAGCAACAATCTAGCTTTTTGTTACAAACAATAGACCACAGCGAGTGAAATCAACAAAAAATCGTACCATATTGCGTATTCATTTTCTCAAAATACTTGTTTCTTTGAGGCTCTTCTTCAACCGAAGTAGCACCAGCTTCTCTCATGTTTGTATGCCTGCGAAAAATAAAACCCCTTCACAAGAAAATCAGTCGAAACAGTGCTTGCTAAAGTGCGTGCCACCATAAACCAACAAACATTTGGTCACAGAATGTCAAGTAGTGATCAACTTCAGGTGCTATCATTGTTTTTTTGGCAAATGATAATTCCAATTCATTTTCATAACTTTTTCCTAAAATCTCCCTGCTTATCGGTACGAGGAGTTTCAACTTATTGAGAGACTTACAATTACAAAAAGCTTCATCTTATTCAAGGCTATTACAACATAAAACATCAAAGACCTAAAAACCATATAACCTATTCATAATAACTCTCAGTAAGTTGAAACTCCTTTTAACGATAAGCAGGGAGATCTTAGGAAAAAGTTATGAAAATGAATTGGAATTATCATTTGCCAAAAAAACAATGATAGCACCTGAAGTTGATCACTACTTGACATTCTGTGACCAAATGTTTGTTGGTTTATGGTGGCACGCACTTTAGCAAGCACTGTTTTGACTGATTTTCTTGTGAAGGGGTTTTATTTTTCGCAGGCATACAAACATGAGAGAAGCTGGTGCTACTTCGGTTGAAGAAGAGCCTCAAGGAAACAAGTATTTTGAGAAAATGAATACACAATATGGTACGATTTTTTGTTGATTTCACTTGCTGTGGTCTATTGTTTGTAACAAAAAGCTAGATTGTTGCTCAATTGTTGATACATGCCAGTCATAGTAGGATACTCTTCAAGCTCATGTACTGAGATCTGCACGAACAATTACTTCAATAACCCCAGCCTAAGCAAAGTAGCCCAAACACGCGGCTCTGAAATTGAATGCACGGGAGAGAACCAGACGAGCGGTTCTGAAGTTTGAAGTGCGGTTCGAAAAATGGTTTGCGCAGTTCTGAAATTGAAGCATGGTTGAGCAGAATAGCTCGGGCAGGAGGTCTGGGCAGGTGCCATGCTGGAGAACCAACGGGCCCCAGCCAAAGCCGCATGCCATCTAGCCCCAGCTGTCCCGGGAGGGGCCTGAAGGCATCATGAATGCAGTACGGGGTTTTCAGCAGGCCCTAGGACGACAAAAATACTACTATTTCTTGACTAGTGTATAATTAGAAAATGAGATTATTATCATTGGAAGCATATACAAAAACTTGTCAAACAAATAAAATGACATATGATATTGGAAATTGGACTAACAAACTAGAGCCCATTGAAAAATAACGAAAGGACAAACAACACAACAAATCATGCCTAATAAAGAATAATTAGATAGTGGCACTCCAAATTTCAGAATTTGGAATACCACTATTTAATTATTCTTTATTACGCATGGTTTGTTGTGTTGTTTGTCTTTTAGTTATTTTTTCAATGGGTTCTAGTTTGTTAGTCCAATTTCCAAAATCATATGTCATTTTATTTGTTTGACAAGTTTTTGTATATGCTTCCAATGATAGTAATCTCATTTTCTAATTATACACTGGTCAAGAAAGAGCAGTGTTTTTGCAGTCCCAGGGCCCGCTGAAAACCCCGTGCTGCATTGATGATGCCCTGACGGAGCCCCCACAGGGTCGCATGTGCGAGGCCGTATTGTTTTAGTGCGGTCGTGTGTGGGGTAAATCCTTTTTTCTGAGGAGATTATGAATCTTTGCTGTGTACGATCGAGGGTTGCTTGAGCTCCACGTCGGGATGAGTCATGCTCCACTTGCACTGAACTGCCCGGCAGTGGGCAGAATCATGTTCTTCTGGTTTCAAAGTTTCGACTGACTTGAATTTCGAGGAGCGCCTTGGTGGCTTCAATCGCAGCTCATTTTCTTCTTCTGGTTGCCAAGTTAGGCGATCTTCCTGCAGGTTGACTCCTTTCTCCCACAACCTAGAGTAATGATCTTCTCACCTTTTTGTTTTCGTGCTTGTCATATGCTCGTTCATGGTGATCATGCTCGCTGTGAAGTCATTGTAAGCAAGTGTTGGTGTCAGTGCTCGCTCTCTTCATCAAATTGTGTATATATTGATGTCTTCCAGTTCACATTGCATGCAATCCATTTTATTTTATTTTACTTCTTTTATTGTTTTTGTTGTTTAAACGCATTCTGCTCATTGCGAATTTCTCGGCTTGTGCGCACACAGTGTAGCATCGCACTGCGCAAGGCTACTCTTGGGCAGCTCAACCTTTGCTTGCCATGTCGACCGATGCAGCTAGAACGGTGGAGGAGCTATTCTACAAAAAGTGGAAATACAGGGCCATCGACCCTCTGCGGTGCCCAGTGCAATGCCTGGATGTGATGGTCAAGGTCGAGCAAACTGTGGCACAGAGGGTGAGGTCCAAATTCTCCAGCAGGATGCCGCCTTTTGTGAGACTGGGGTCTATGCTGGACGTGAAATTGATGGCGGGCGAATCAAAATGGCGATTGGCGGAAGCGAACTCAAAGGTTCTTGACATGCGGAAAGGCTTAGCTGACTTTGAGAAGGTCCTGAAGACGCGATCCTCACATCCCGGCTTCCAGAAGAACAAGCTGCCCGAGTTGGAGTTCTCCTTTTGCACTTCCAAAGGAGTCGTGCTTTGGCTCGCAAGTGTGGCCGGCATTGACCTAAGCAAGGATGAGAGCCTGTCCTGCACTATGAGCGGCTTGACTGCTGCTTCTGTCGAATACGCGGACATTTGCAGTTGGGTCATGGATCGTGATTGGTATCCCGACATCTCATTCCTGCAAATGCTCAGTTCCGATTGGTCGAAGAACAGGTTCGCTCTCCGTTCCAAATTTGTGATGATCATGCGGGATGGTGTTTATTGAGAAGTGAAACGTGTTGATCTGTTGTTGAGTTCTGATTCTAGCGGGATCTTCGGTCCTGAAGTTGAGCTGATTTTTCCTCTGACGCTGCTATGGTTTCAGTTGTATGGGACCGCTAATTGAGTTACTTTGTTTTTGTACTAACTGCTGAATTATCTAGAAGGAACACCCTACCTAATTGTATTTCTTGTCAAAACTTGTTGCCCGTTTGTACTGTTAGTAGCTCACTTTCTAATTGATGAATTTCTTCCGATATGATGTGATGTAGGAGTCAGGCAAAGAAGCTGTGGATCGTGACTGAAGTCTTATATGCAAGTAAGTTCATCGTGAGGGGACGGCAAGGACTATTCAACGGGGTTATGGCGCAAGCTTCGATCGGAGCCCCAGGAGTAAGTCTAGGTGCGGACGCAAATGTTGGCTTAAGCTGCACTGATGGAATGACACTGGAGCTGACAGCCAAGCGAAACAAGCAATTCATAGTTGGGTATAGAACCATGCGAGTAGAGTACAACCCTGATGGCTCGGTGAAACAATTTAGGAAGGCAGAAGATACTGGGCTTCGTGGGGACGATGACGATTCTTACCAGCTAAATTTGGCAGAGATGGGAGAGGACATCTTTGAGGTCGACGAAGATAGAAGCAATGTTCTCATCCCGCTGCTCACGCCCACCGAACAAGAGCTTCATGACTTCAGATCACTTGTAGCTGATTCCGGTGATTCAGAGGCGGCCTTTGCGTCAACGTCCTGATCATTCCTGTTAGGCCAATTGCTTGACATGCTTGACTTCATGGCGCTGGATTCAGCATGGCCCTGATTGGGTGCAGTGGAAGCACTATCTGTGTTCCCGTTTAGCAGTGTGCGCACAAGAATGTACTGGTTTGTGTTGACAAGGATAACACGTTTATGTTGGGCCTGTAACTCTTGCACTGCATTGAATTTGAATGTCTGCTTGTATGAGAACATCGATGATGCAATTACCTAAACATGCCGTTACAGGTTATGATCAGAAAGCGATAGGTTAGATTTCAACCTTATTAATCAAAAGAAGTCTGAACTGCATCAGTCGACACAAATTTGTGGTTATGTCTGTCCTAGTCCAGAGTGAATTTGGTCAAGAGCGGCGGATTAAGTGACTGAGGTTCAGAGCGAGCATTTTCGACCGGAGTTTGAGAGGCTTGAAAATCGTTAAGGATTTGGTTGCGGTGAGTGTGGGGATTTTGGTCTGAGTACTTTTGGTGACAAGCTAGGGTTTCCGTGTCGGTGCAAAGTCGTTTAAAAGCGTTGACGGGTTTCTAAAAGTTCTTCTACATTTTTGCATGTCTTCGCTGACTGTAAACTACACTATCATGTAAGTTGTACACTTGAGATATTTTCGTAATGCGTATGTGGCATCTTGCTTTTCTATGTGTTCATTTTGAACCCTTGTAGCCCGCCTTGTAGCTTCTGGAGAACTGATTTGGTCCTGGGAGATGCTTGGGCAGGGTCCTGCAGTGTCAATATTCCCCTGGTTGGAATTGGTTATGCTGGATGCGTGGATGCGAATTAGAAATAACTTGGAGACATTTTAGATTTTGTGTTATCTGGATGATAGATATCTATACCTTCATGTTGAATCTTCTATTTGAATGGAATCATGCATGATAAACTTCAATAGCTTTATAGGGTACCAAGGTTAACCCCTCAAGGCACAAGCCCTTTTTTCTGTGAAAGTCACTGAAACTGCCACTTTTGAGGGAATGAGTAGAAAAGTGAATTTTTTTTTTTTTTTCTATTGCCCAAAAATTTCAGAAGCCTTTGATTGCTCATAAATCAAAAAAATCGCTCTACATGAAATTGAGGTTTACTTTTTTCATGTAGAAAATCAAGTTAGGTAAGTGTGGGAGAATTTTCATATGAATTGGAGGTGTCAATCATATTTTGTAAAATCTTGCAATGCCGTAAGGCCATAAAATTTGCATATACACTAGGCAAAATTGGAGGATTTACGTAAAATTTAGAAATTTGAATTGCTTTTATTCCAACAGTGAAAAGTTACCTGCCCTTCCTTGTTGTTCAAAAATTCATTCATAAATTCTTCAATAAATGTCAGAATGAAAAAAAAAATAGATGGGCACATATATCTTCAATTCCCCACCATCCTCAAAAGTTTCAAAAAAATTATAAATTTTGATTTAGTCATAGGTACATGCTTGAGGTTCATTTGTCCTTGGGAAAAAACCTTGGGCCTTTATGGGTTAACAACTAGCCACCCCCTCACATGGAAGGAGGCCCTTAATTGGAGACATAGCGTGTGGGTTTTGTCTCCCTCTCTCCATATGTATATTCACAGTCCTTTTACTTTGGCATCTATAGTGCTTAATTAGAGCATCTCCATTAGTCTTGATACATGCAGAGGTTTTTATCTATTTTTGAAGGCCTTGGCAAAACGTCATATTTATTAATTTGGGAAAACAATGGGTTCCATTTTGTACCTTAAATGCCTTTTTAGGCGTGTGGGGCCACGTCCCCGGACACCACCGTTTTGGTGGTTTTTTTTTGTACCTCACCTTAACCCCTAAATGTCTGAGAAGACAAAAATCATCCTTTTGATGCCAAAAAAACACCTTGAGTGTGGAAAGAAATGTTTTTTTCAAAACATAAAAATTTGAAAGTGGTCACAATGATGTGCCACATCACTTAATGCCAAAAATAGCCGCTTCCAATGCCTTCTTCTTTTTTACATCACCAATTTGTGAAGAGATGTATAAAGTCCCTGCTGCCCTTTTTGAGAGGGCAGCATACACTATTGACTTTTCATTCTTTTGAGGAGAATATTCTCTTTAATGGGCACATGCCATACGCTATTTGTTGTCCATGAATAGTATATTTTCCTTGGTCAGAGCCTGGGTTGGCAGCGGGTTTGGGGCCTGTCCTTTAAGGGTTAATCCAAAATAGCCACCTTAATTTATGTCAACAAACCACATGGAACCATATCCATTAATTAAGGAGGTCAACTTAAACCTAGTTAATGAAATTTTGTCCAAAAAGAGCATATTTCTAAAAGATATATATCTCAATTCATTGGAAAACAGTCAATGGATTCCCTATTCAATGGATATGGTGTTCTTTGGGGGAAAAAAAAAAAAAAAAATCCCACTTTGTACACTTTTCCCCAAATTAACAAATAATGTTTTTCAAGCTCCTTGATCTCCACCCATGCTCTTCAAGAAGGTGGCCTTGCACTTCAACATGCCCCATAAATAATCATTTGACCACCTATCAAAGAAACAGAGGATAAAGTTCAATAAACTAATGATGAATAGTGTTTTGAAGGGCCTTTGCTAGACACTTTCTAGAAATAATAGGACAAAGTGTCTTGAGAGGGTTTTGAGAGCCTAGCCCTCAACACTTTTTATCCACTTTGAGCGTGTTCAAGCCACTAGTGGAGATGCTTTTACACAACAATATTGGAATATGAAATTTTAGAGCCATTTTGATCTCATGTTCTGCCTATTTCTTGTGAAGAAGCACAATAAACTACTCTTGTGTAAGGTAGGAGGCTTGAAAATGGAGCAGCTAAGGGAAAGTGGAGGGGAAAGTGTGCTTCTGTGGAAAAATGAGGGCGGCATTGTAAAATGAAAATACTTTTGATAGAAAGCCAAAGAAGAGAAAATTTTGAGACCATTTAATTTGAAATTTTCTGAATTAGTATGAATTAACTACATTTTGTCAAATCAAAAGGTGCATAGGTAGCTAATCTTGGTCATAGGTGGTAGCATTCATGATTTGAAAGTGGCTTGTAAATGGAGCACATGAGTTCTAAAAGCAACCACTACAAAGCCAAGAATGCTCCAATAAGGCTCTTAAAGTGTGTAAGCATCCATTCCATATTCTAATACTCAAATCATGATTGAGAACAAGTTTCCTTTCTTTTAGTATGACATGTATCTATATTTTACTAAAAGACAAATATGAACACAATTATGACCAATAAGCACACTCATGTCACTCTCTTAAGTTCCTAAGACAATCAACCTTCTCTACTCACAACACTTGTCCAAGCGCTTTGTGAAGCCTAAGGTAGCCAGTTCTAAAACCGTTCAGTCAGCTGCCCATGTAGACTCTATTGAAATGGACATGAGGTGGTTCTTAAAGCGTCCTCTCATAGTCATTGAATGCATGAAAAAAAAGTTGTTTTTTATTGCAAGAGCCAATCATTCTCCTTGCTTTCCCAAATCTCTTCACAACTTACAAGTGAATGATTCTTGGAAGGTCTAGGGGTCATAAATAGAGACTTATGACACATGCACTTTGAAAATTCAAAAGTAATACAAAAATGCTTCAAAAATATGAAACAACTTATGTTACATTCCGCATCTATTTCTCTCTCTTTGAGAAATGAACTAAAAATCCTCCCATCCATGGAAAACCCTAAAAAAAGGGAATGAGCCCTTAGATGATTGGTCTTTGAGCCGACTACCTTAGTACATTTTTGCAAGCAGGGTTTAATTTCTTGGCAAAACTTTACCTAAATCTTACCTCAAAACTGCACTAGCTACCTTTATACAAAGAAATCGGTGTGAAAAAATGGATGACAACACCAGATCCTTTCTGGAGTAGAATCCCCATTTGCCAAATTTTGAATGAAAGTAGCTTATAATAGCAATTTTTTGGATGAAATTTCATGTATCATTCATTAGTACCTATTTTAGCCAAATTTTCCTTACCTGCCAGCAGGCTGGGGTGCAGGTCGCTCTACCCTGACAAAATCAAAAATTAAACCCTACTCGCAAGGACCAGACCTCCCAGTATAAGAGCGACACAATCCTGAAGCAAAAGGATGAGCAAAGTGGTAGCGATGGTGACACGCTTCGAGAGCAACAAAGTGTACAAGAAGGAGAGTGTTTGCCGACAGAGTACGAAACCCCAAAAGCCAGCGCTACGTACTACTGTACTGTACTGTCCTGTAGAACGCGGAGTAGAAGCAAAGCAGGAGGTGCGTACGCAAGGGCCCGCCTTCATCTTTCGCACATTCTTTCTTTTGAAAATTTGATGGAGACCCTGAAATTTGGGATAATTGTACGAATGCTCCTGGTTTTTCAGAAATTGCACAAATACATAATTTTCAAGTGTTTGTTTTGTTATGCACACCGATTCCTTCTCTCTTTGTATGCATGTGGTTTTTTCCTTGTATTTGCGTGAGTATAAAGGAAGAAGGAAGCAAAGTGCATAACAAAACAAGTACTTGCTAATTATGGTCTAAGGGTATTTGTGCACTTTCTGAAAAACCAAGAGCATTTGTACAAATATAGCAAATTTCAGGGGTATCCATAAAATTTTCCCTTCTTTCTTTTCCTTCAAGTGAATGCCGGGGTGGAAATTATTAGAATTATAACCTAGAGTACGGAAAAGGTTGGAAAATATGGAAGACTTCGGAAAGAGTTCAAACTGGGTGTTAGAGTCGGTAGATGGTAAAGTCAGCTGTGGTCTTTCCTTTTGTTTCTATGCGCTATTTAATTTGTTAATCTTGGTAACAAAATTACTGATGGTGGTTCAGAAGCATCTTAGGAGGAGGACAGGGACGTTGGTTTGAAGCCTAACAAAGCTTTACACTTTACAGTCACTCAAGCTTCCTTCCAAGAGAAGCCAAGTTGATCCTACACAGGCTATCAGAAAGAAACAACAACCCCTTGTTGAGGTAAATGAAAATCTAATGCTATTCTTTGTAAGCTAATTGTGTAAAATATTTATTCTGGAACCACTTTATAGTTGATTAATTTTCTGTACTACTGTACTTAGTTATTCCTCATTGATATTTGGGTGTGTTTCTGGGGCAGATTGAATATCAAGATGAGCGTGAGATGCAGACAGCTACGTCCTAATCTCTTCTAACTTTTCTTGACTATAAGTTGTGCATTCAATTTTGTAGGATCACTAGAATCGGATAGTGTCAGGAGATCGTGACATGACTTAGGTTTAAAATAAAGGGATTCAAGGATATTTGGGTGCAAGGAGCAATTTTTATTTGCTTCAAGTGAATTTGTGCCAGATAGTAAGGTAGGAGCACCCATAAGCAATACTGTCCCCATAACCGTCAGCGAAATCTCGGAAAATCTGTAAAAGTGGATAGATGTAATGATAAGGATGTACAACATGTGAACATGAAATTTTGAAAGTGGTTATGGGTGCAATGGCACTTTACTATTTAAAAATTCACAACTTATTCTCACAATATCCAAATAATACATTCAAAATTGCAAACTCATTATTTTTCTGTTCCTAATAGGATCTTATAATTTGCTAGTTGTTTATTAATAGTCATCATGTTCAAAACCCTTAGTTTGACGTTTATGGGTGCTCCTACCTTAATACTTTTGTTGAGAAATGTACGACAGAGTGGAGTATGGAGGCCCTATAGAAGGCAAGAAACGTGTCAAGGTTATCCATGGCAACAAGGACAATGTTTGTCCTCTCTAGTGACCCTTAAATGTCTGAGTGTGCTCTGTGTGCTATGGTTAGTAATATAAGGTATTTTCCTTGAATTTGAAATGGATTCACACCTTTACTAGTTACTACATTTGGAATCGACAAAATGTTAGAATTTAGATCAATGTGATCCTAGTGAGCTATTTTAGATCCTCAATTAATACTTGTTGATGGTAATAAATGCCAATTATATAGCAACATATATACTATCCCTTGGGGACATTTCATTAGGAGTGCACTATACATGATGTTTGTGGGAAATGTGCATTCAAGCCTCTATAAAATGGGGGTTATGTAAGTAAAAAAAATTGATTTCTATAAGGCTTTATTTACCTAAATTTCTAAATTTTGACAATTTCATGTACCTTAGGCTTCATTTGAATTAAATTCTTGTGATATTTTTGTAACCCTATGTTCATTATAAATACACAATGACACAAACAAAATTACACACAAGTAATAAAAAACCAAACACTTCAAAACATAAATTTTAACCAATCACATAATACTTCAAACAAGAACTTGAGAGAAAACAAAAAGCATGGAAAAGCATGTAGTATATCTAAAAGCACATTTGTAAATTCAATATAGGATGAAAGAAAAAGTAGTGAAACCCATTCCACTTCTACCATAAACCCTTTTTAAGTTGAGCATGCAAAGAAATTAGTGAAAGCGTGGGAAATGAAATCACTTGCAGAAATAGCATTGCACCTTAACCCTTACAAAGTCCAGAAATTGCGCACAAACAAATAGCAATGTTGTAAAATTTGAGATAAAATGTGCAATCAAAACTACAAAATATGCAAGCATGCAAGCAAGAATTGCTATAGCACAACCCAACCCTCAAACCCCACGCTAGCCCTAAGCCCAGGCCACAAGCATGTAAATAAATAGCAACATAAGCTTCATCTACATGTCCAATCTTGTATCATTACATGTACATCATTTATTAACCCTACGACCCTAAGCTATTGCTGAATACATCTGACACCAGACACTTGGTATTCAGTTGACATTGGACACTTGAACAGGATCAAACATGGGATATTTTGTCATACTCAAAACATGGGATACTTCAGCTAACCATTAAATAATTAAAATATATCCAATAAAAGTGTAGATTTTGTTTTATTGAATATTAGCAAGGCTATTGTACAACTAATTTTTTAAAATTCTCATTATTATGTCCTACCCTTCATAATTTATAAAGAGCCCACACCCATTTCAATGATGCTTACTTATTATAAAGCTATGTCAAAAATTTAGGATCAATACAATTATAATAACCCTTCACTTGATTGCATAAGTACAATAAAAATAAAGGGAGTGCACTCCCCGTGGGACATTTTAAGGGTTAAACTTGAAGAAAACCTACTCAACCGTATCTCTCAGTAGTGGTCTAGAGCCAATTATGTCAACATCTTAGTGGATAGAGAGCAACACATGGCATCGGAGCTTGAGGAAGAAATTTTCACATCGCAGTCACGAATGAGTATGCTAATGACCATCACAACATTACTACAAAAATTTTCAGAACACAAATTGATTCATAGCTCTAAAGCGGTTGGTGTTCTTTCTCGCGCTCTTACTCCATTCTTTTTATTAGTTAGACAGTGTTTTTCTTTGAGTGCTGAAAGGAACGGAAGATACTGAACATGATATTTGTTAAATTGGGGAAAATCTCTATTTTGGGACATTTTGGATTTTATGTTCTTGAAAGAGTCTTTGATAAAATATTCTTGTTCACAAAGATGTAGCAACTCAAAGTTTCAATATCAAGCTTTTCTCAAATTAATGAATACTGTGTTTGGTCCTGTGAGATGTTCTTGTTCAGTTGCAGTGCATGTAGTGTAGCTGAGAGAGGAGAGATCCAAATTACAATAAAAATTCAGCCAAAAGAAATGTCAAAATAACTAGTTTGAGTGAATTAGATGAAAAAAATTAAGATTTCTAGGAAATGTTTAATGTCTAATTACAATATAAGTATAGTCAATATCCAATGCACGTACTAACAAACCGGTTGGGAATGGGAAATGCTTGATTTTTACTGAAAAAACTCAAGTTCTGCCTCGAACATTGAGCTGCACCACTAGGTGGACGCGGGCAACCAACCTACCTTGATGCAGATGAACTAAGTTAACCCCTAAATGACCCAGCGTGCCGTTGCAGTCAAAATAGGGTATTTTTCCCGTATTTAGAGGTGTTGTTGTTTTGAATTTTGCTTGGATTTTGAGGGTTGTGTATTGCTGTTAGTCTCCACCTTTTGCAAAGTTTGACATGTTTCTGCAATTGTTTTTCCGACTTTGCAAAGCGTTTGTATTGGAGGTGGGATACAAATACATAGCTAGAGCGTATCTGCGACTTACAAATCCTTGCGGTGGATCCCAAAATGAACACGCTGCCGGAGCACTAAGAGCAAGCGCTCTCGTCTAGCTGCTCCGATTCAAAATCCACGTCAAGTAAAAAACAAAAATCAGATTTGTGTCACTGTATAATTACAATACAACCAGGATTTATGGTTCCCTGTGGTCGTTTAAGGGTTAAGGCAAATTTGTATGACAGGCCCTAAAAGCGTAACTTTTGGTACGTCTGCTTATGAAAACTCTCATGGTGCCTTGTATTTCTCAAGGTGCAAGCTAAAGTGTTTTCACGTGAGCAACTTTCGGCACGTCTGCTTAATATCAATGTTTTCATGATGTTTTGCATTTTTCAATGTGCAAACTAACGGATTTCAATATGAGCAACATTTGTGATCCTTAAATAAAATTGAAATTCATTATTCATTAAATTGGGAAAAAGTGACATTTTGGGATTTTTGGATCTATGTTTTTTAAGATTATTCATTGAATATTCTTCAAATAAACATGAAACCCAAAAGTTCCAAAATGTCACTTTTTCTCAATTTAATGAATAATGCGTCAGATGCTGGTATGGCTTGTATCAATGTTGCAACTAGGGTGGCCCAATTTTACAACCAAATCTCTATTCTGATCAAAATCTGTAGTTTATAAGTATGACAATATTTGATTTTGAATGTCCCATCATATAGGTCTTAATCTTGTAAAACCACAAATGTACATATCTACTCTATGTTTCATGGGATTTACTATGGTGATTACGATTCCATTAAAGAATCTTTAAAGCATGCATTTACATTAATGATAAGTATTTCCTTGAGAGGGATAAAATAACCCACTTATGATGGAAGGTTGAGATGTAAAGGAGTAATTATAGGATTAACATGTATCCTCTATCATGATGAAGTTATTTTATCCCTATTAAGAATAATTACTTTCTCCTAATGTGGACGTTCTTGTAGGAGGTTTTATTTAATAACACCAAATCATCATGGTTGATTCTACTATCATAAGAGATCCATTGCATAAATATTGGCAAAACAAATAAATTTTTTTGGTGGAGAATAGTTGTTCAGATTCAGCCATCAAATATTTCATATAGCTTATTCAATTTATAAGAGTGAGAAATGTTAGCAAAAGTAATGTAGGTTAGGAATGACCCTTTCAATGAATAGTTTCTTATATGCAATAAATGTTACATTCAAAATAAACCACTCTTGTGATTTATTAAAAAAAATCAAATTGAGATGTGGAAATGAGAAATGTGTAGCAAATATTGTAGTGCAAAAAGTGCTAATTTGCCTTGTATTCATGCAAGCAATTTTTTTGGAGTATTAAGAGAACTTGCATTATGAATAAAATTATTGAAATTTCTCAAATTTCTTTGAATGTCTAGTTTGAGGTTACAACATTGGAAGGAGAATGAACTACCACATTGCATTTGGCACAACTTATCATAGAGTTAAGAGCATGATATGGGCAATTATAGCAAATTAAAATTGAGTATGTCTAGGAATGTCATGGACCAAAATGACAAAAAATGTGAACATCATGAGCTTGCTTGGTGCTAAGCAATTTGGTTAGCAACATTTTACTATTTAAGACATCTAGTAACAATTACTACTAGTTTTGGCTTTGGTCCATACAAAACCACAACCATGCTTCAAGAAGGATTTGTTATTAGTAGTAGCCTTGGAGTTTGTAGAATACCTAATTGGACTTAAAAGCTGAATTTCAACAAATAGGTGTCTTATCCCTAATTTTGAGCAATTTATGTGCAAATTGGAAATTAAGAAGACTCAAATAGGCTAAATAGATTGAAGTAGCTACCAAGTAGGCCAAGAGGCAACAGGTTTTGAGAAAAGACTAGAAGGGAGATCCTAATAGGGATAATTATGACTGTAAAACAAAGAACAATCTAGTAGGAAAGGACCCACAGCCTTGGAGTATGCGAGAGCCCCAACCCTAGTTGGTCATGTAAGTGTTTTTTTAACTTGTTTTTGCTTGTGAATAATATAGTAAACATATTACTACTTGTGCTATTGTGTTCAATTTGTGTGCGTAGTACAATTTGCGTGGATTGTGCTTTATATCTAATGATGTATATTCAATTTAGTTGAGTTGAATTGTGAAAAGAATTGTGTGTACAGTTGAATTTGAATTGAGAGTTGGATCAAACTAGTTGTCTTGAGAGAAGAGACTAAATTGGAAGTTAAGTAGAAAAGTCTAGAAATTCCCATTGAAAGAGTGAGATCTCAAGTCAGATGTTGGAAATGGATTAATGTATAGCAATTGGAAGCTTGTATGACTGCAAGAATCTTATCCAATTTGCTTGATTGTGTATGAAATTGTATGCATGTATGATTGATTGCTATTTGAGTTGTGAATACCGAGTTGAATTTGAATCAAAAGGATTGATGTCTAGTTTTCTACTAGATGTTGTTGTAGTGCAATTGGAATCAAATTGGAATGGGAGTGAGATTGCTAATAGAATGTTGGAGAGAGAAGATGGAAGATACCATACCAAGTAGGAGTGGTGAATACCAATAACCTGAGAGTAATGTGAGGCTAATTGGAGTGAGAAAGAAGGGATAAATTTAATTCCGAGTTGGTGGATAAAGCCAAAAAGAATAAGAGAATGATTCTAGCCTAGTTGGAAAGAGAAAGCATTGAGAGAAAACTACATCAACCGAGTTGGATAACCAAAGTACTGAGAGGAAATACCAGAGCGGAATTGAGAAGTTAAAGCCAAAGAGAATAAGAAATAGAATAGTCCAAGTTGATAAGTGATAAAAAGAATAAAAAATCAATTAGGAGAGTCTATGCCAAAGAGGCTATTAGCGTAGTTAATTACAATTTGGAGTAAAGAAAACAAATGAAGCTGTGGAGCCAACTTGTGATGATTGCACCCAACTTGGAAAAGATAAGGATTGGAGCTGGAAAAGATAAGGATTCAAGAAAAAGCTAAAGACCAAGTTGAAGATTTAAGAAGAAAATTAGATTTGAATTATTCTTTCCTACTTGGATTAATAAAGCAAAGAGCATCCTAAAGCAATTAGTGAGTCTAGGAATGCCAAAAATCTGATTATGAAGGAATCTACCTACCTTTGGGTTGTTGAGCCATTAGAGTAAACTAGTAAAACCTATGAATCTACCTCCTTGAACGAACTCAACTATAGACTAGGATTACCTTGTTTTAGGTTGTCCAAATAACTACTACAGAGTTCAAGAGATATTTCTTCTTCTTGGAAAATTTTCATAATTAATTTTAGATTCCAAAAGACATTATAACCATACTCAAGATTTAATGAATACCTAGCATTCTAACAATTGCAAAATAATCAAGTAATGACTTTACAACAAAAGAATAGAGCAGAAAGTTGTACTATGTTTGATTTGCTTGGCTCTATTACAAAAAAATTGCATATTTTCATTGGATTTGATCAAGACTTGGTTTAGTGGAAATCAAAGGCCTTACCATCATCTCAAATGTGGTTAAATGATTTAATAAGCTTATATAGTCATATGCATATTTGAATGTTCTTAGATGTGAAATAAAAGAGGTGTAAATTCTTCCATAAAAGAGAGTAGTGATTTCCCATACACAATGACTTTTGTTCATACATTTTATGAATTTAGAAAAAGAATATTTGACAATGTATATGGAATCAAAATAATGGGCAATTTTGAGTTTTGAAAGGTAAAACAGGTATCTTTTAGACTAGGACCATATTTGAAAGCAAGACAACTGCACATATTTTGGTTCACGTGTTTCTTCAATAAAACAACCAATCAAAAGAAGTTTAGAAGTTATTTGGGATAATCAATTTTGCAATTAACAAGTATGTTATAGGAAACTTACACCAAAACCTAATAGCAATAATGGATAGTGTTTGTTTGAGATGATAGGGAGACATTATTCTTGCATCCTCTAATCCTATTTTAGCTAAATTATTTCCTTGTATCACAAAGATGATTATCAAAAAAAATCATTCTATAATTCAAGGTAGCAATCAAAAATCTAACCAAGAAATGTCAACCATTTCAAAATTGCAAAGTTGTACACCAATATGGATTTTTTCACTTTCATCATGCCAACATGATGTGCTCACTAGGAGATGGAGTGCAACCTTGTTTTATTTCATTTTTTGTTTTTCCATGGAGTGAATTCAAAAATTTGGTTAAAGTTGTTAACTTTGACAAACCTTGCATGATACTTTTGTTATTCTTATGGTGGTACAACACAATTCCATCAATTCAAAACAATCTTTTTCGTTGAATTTGGCTCAAAATTAGCATATATCCTTGAAGTTTTCTCCATTTTTGTTGTTAAATAAAAAACTTTGTCTAAACTTAGCAAATACAACTCCAAAATTATGTAATGCCACATCAAATAAATTTGGTAAACAAAGCAGCTAAGACAAATACAACTTACTAATCATCCTTGAATAAGATTTCTAGTTCCATTTATTATTGAGGTTCCTAATGAAAAATTGCAAATTATTCTACCTATAGCCAATCACCATGAGGCGTAAAAAAAAAAGGAGTTTCAAAACTATGAGCATTTAGTAGCTTTCCAAAGACAAAGGGCCAGTCACTTCAAAATTCATTTCTAAGAATCAAGCTTCTATGAAATGCCCATGTAACCCTAAACCCTAAAATCCTAAACCCTCAATATT
Source organism: Ulota crispa (assembly GCA_963920765.1). NCBI lineage: Eukaryota > Viridiplantae > Streptophyta > Bryopsida > Orthotrichales > Orthotrichaceae > Ulota > Ulota crispa. Next base: position 5,422,633 of record OY987246.1, read on the forward strand.
TAATTTCAATGGGATATCACCCTAAATCCTAAAACCCTATAACCCTACTCTTTAAGCCCTAAACCCTATGTCATATCCTCGTAATTGCTTGGTCAACAACAAGTCAAATGTCCCATATCTTGCAATTTAAGACGGAATAACAGATTCTAACTCCACCATGCTAATCTCCATGGTCAAAAATGGAGGATAAGTCACCCCCATATACTCAAAAAAATAATAATAATAATCCTAGAATGACCCTCAATATGGATAAGCTTGTATACTACGGGAAGCTGATTGGTTTTTTATTTTCACTATTTTTCTCACACTCAAAGAGCCCACTTATTTGCACCTTTCTATTTGTACAAAACTTTTCAAAACTCTTTGTTTTTCTCATGAAAGAAGACTTGGGTTTTTGCCTGAGACGATCATAGTGGTATCTTCTTGCAAAAACACCTCAAGCAAGCTCTAGTTTTCCCTGAAGATCGTCTTCGCGATGGGATGCTCACTACAAGCATGTGTACAAATCAAGTGGCCCTCACCTCAACTCGACACGACCTTCAATTCCCCGCTCTTCGAATGCAGCAACCCCTCTAAGTTGTCAGAACTGTCAGATCATTAGCTATTTCATGATGCTCGAACAACTGGAGACTTGTCCAAATGTTTGGGACAATCCCAAAGGCGGTGAGGTGGAATGAAATCGTATACAATGGCGACATTTCAAGCTCCAAGGCGATGCTTGACCACGGCGATCAACGCCATCGTGTTCGGATTCTGTGATTTGGCGGACACGCTGCTGTGTCCCGTGTTTTGGTTTCTGGATCGGCATCTGGACAAGAACGCCTCGTCACCCTGCCATTGCACGTCTCCTCATGCGACCGGGAGCTACGACGCGCTGGAGTTTTGGACGGGGCCCAGTCACACGCTCCACTAGCGGCAGAAGAAGTGGGACTGGCGGAAGACGAGGCTTCAATCGGGTGAAGATGATGCTGTCGCTGCGAAGGTCGTGCGGCGGTGGAAGAAGGCGACGACGACGACGACGAGATCGGCGGAGAAGAGGCGTGCACGGAATGCAACGAGCTAGTCGGACTGCGGGTGCACGACGTGCACGGCTTGGCTCACACGCGAGAATCTGCTCTACGTCCATGCTGACTACCAAGGTGTGTGTGACATCGCCCGAAATTTGAATGGTTGCAAGATTGCTACTTTCCAGCTCCTAAAAGACAAATACATCTCTTGCTTTTCGAAAGGGTTTCGAGCTGGCCGTATGAGGATTTGTATATTTAATCTAGTTTGCTGAATTTCTTGATTAACAGATAAATTGCTCTTCACTGATTGTGTTTGTTATACACGTGCGCCCTATCTGAATTGCTCACTTGAGAGAATCTGCTCTACGTCCATGCTGATTATCAAGGTGTGTGTGACATCGCCGAACTTGGAAGGTTGTGAGATTGCTCCTTTCCATTTTCCAGCTCCGGTCCTACACCCTAAATAATCAAGCAAAAATTTCATGGATACCCCCTGAAGTTTGCAATATTTACATAGATACCCCTGCTTTTTCAGAAATTTCACAAGTGCCCTGGACGAAAAGTTTTAGGCATCTATTTGTTGTGGTAGTACTTCCTTCATGACCAATGTTGAAGAAGGGAATGTAATGAAACAACAAAAAAAGAAGCAACATGCGCACAAAGGAAGAAGAAGGGAAGTGGGCATGCGCAACAAAACAAACGCATGAACATTTGGGTCCTAGGGTATTTGTGTAATTTCTGAAAAAAGCAGGGGTATCCATGAAATTTTCCCAATAATCAACAGGCCTCCCTGCTTTCTAAAGGGTTTCGAGCTGGGCATTTGAGGATTTTTCTGTTTATTCTAGTTTGATTGAATTCTCGGTTAACAGATAAATTGCTCTTCACCGATTGTGTTTGATATGTACACTTGCGCCCTATTTGAATTGCTCATTCGAGAGAATCTGCTCTACGTCCATGCTGATTATCAAGGTGTGTGTGACATCGCCCGAAATGGAAAGGTTGTAAGCTTGCTACTTTCCAGTTTCCAGCTCTGAATTTGAACTCCAAGGAAATATTTCATGGATACCCCTGAAGTTTGCAATATTTACATAGATACCCCTGCTTTTCCAGAAATTACACAAATACCCTTGGACCAAAAAATTTAGGCATTTATTTGTTGTGCTCGTACTTCCTTCATGACCAATGTTGAAGAAGGGAAGGTAAATGAAACAACAAAAGAAGCAACGTGCGCACCAAGGAAGAAGAAGGGAAGTGGGCATGCACAACAAAGCAAACCCATGAATATTTTGGTCCAAGGGTATTGTGTAATTTCTGAAAATTGCAAGGGTACCCTTGAAATTTTCCCAATAATCAACAGACCTCCTGCTTTTCTAAAGGGTTTCGAGCTGGGCATTTGAGGATTTTTCTGTTTATTCTAGTTTGATTGATTTCTCGGTTAACAGATACATTGCTCTTCATCGATTGTGCTTGATATACACTTATGCCCCATCTGAATTGCTCAGTGGGAGAGAATGTGCCTGACGTTTTTGCTGGTTGTCAAGTCATACTGGCCTCGTGGACGAGATTCAGCTGTGAGGTTGCTACTTTGAAGTTCTCAGTTTAGGGTTTAGGGTTTCACTTCCATGTTGTTTTCAGCAGTTTTTGGGAATGTCTTACAAGGTTTCTCTTCTGTTCGGTGTTTGGGACCAAAGCATGCAATAAGGTGGAAGCACCCATTCCACCAACGCTCCATACCCAATTTCCATCATGAACAAGGATAGGTGTTTTGGAATATGTCTTTTTTGTCATTCTCAAGGTTGGGGCCACTTAATTCATGTCACGTATCTCAAATTGAGGTAGGGAGTAATGAGCTAAAAGTAGTCTGGCTATTATCTGATTTGCATGAGTCTAGACATGGGGTCTGAACACTTTCTGACTCCCATAAATCACAGCAATTTCATTTTGACAAATAAAATTTTGAAAAATTTGCAATCCCAATATTTCTTATTTTCGTACATGAGAAATATTTGTTGCCTCAAACTCTTTGTAGTTTTCTGCAGAATCGCTTAACTTATTGGATATGGGTGCTTTCACCTTAGACTGCACTGGTTGTAGAGGAATAAGAGTTGGCCACATCAGACTGGTTTTTCAGGAAATGATTAGGTCAACTCGGTTGCTTTGTAGAGCTATGGTATTTGAGTAGCGGGCCTGGTGCGCAGATTTCGCTGTGGGCAACGGTGAGGACGTGGAGGAGGCAGTCGCGGTGCACAACGTGATATTCTTTCACGGGTTTCTGTCGTAGTTGTCGTTTTGGGTGGACACGGTTCTGCCCCGCTTGTCGAAAGAAGTGCGGTCGTCGCATCGCCTGTTTGCCATGGACATGCTCGGGTTCGGCCGAAGCCCGCGACCAGAGGACTCCTTGTTCACTAAGGCAGAGCACGTGGACATGATCCGAAGGTGCGTGGGACCCTAAAACACTAAACATTAAACCCTAAACCCTTGTGTTGATATCCTCTCACGCATGTGCTTTGAAATAGTCCCTGGCATTTTGTTGTGCAATGAAAACTCCAAGAGCTATTTATCTTCCAACATGAGAGGATGTCGGAGCTTTAGTGTTGCTCTAATTTGAGATGGCCTCCTTGTACACAACTCTTTAATTGGCACTGTTCGTAAAAATCTAAAACCCTTGTGTTGATATCGTCTCAAGCATGACTGTGTTCTGAAACAGTCCTAGCATCTTGTTTTGCAATGAAAAGTCCGGAAGCCATTATCTTCCAACATTAGAGTATGTCAGAGCTTTAGTTTTGTGTCTTGTTTGATATGGCCTTGCTGTACACAACTCTTTATATCGTCTCAGGCATGTGCTCTGAGATAGTCCCTCGCATTTTGTTCTGCAATGATAACTCCACAAGCCATTGTGTTCCAACATGAGAGTACGTCGAAGCCTTAGTTTTGCTCTAGTTTGAGACAACCTTGGTGTACATAACTCTTTAGTTGGCACTGTTTGTAAAGAGTTTCGTGCCAGGAATGTCATGTTTGTGTGCAAGTTTGGTGAATTGTAAGCCACTCTGCATTAACTGGAGGAATGTGACCGATGGTTCAGATTTGTGCTGGAAAGGTATGGAATCCGGAAGTTCCACCTGGTGGCCCACTCCATGGGCTGCACGATTGCATTGGCCTTGGCTGGCCACGACCCGGTTGCTGTGAAATCCAACACAATCATTGCACTGATAAGACAATTCTATCGTGGCTTGCCCTGTCTATGGGTTTCTACCGTGAACTTGTCATAGAATTTTAGAGTAGTGATGAGCTCCTGCCCTTGTCATGGTGATTGGCAGTAACTGCCATTGCCTAGAAAACTTGGCAAACGCTTTCATTATCGAACTCCAGCTGAGGGGGGATATGTATCAAAGCAAGAAGATGCTAGAAAATCAGAGCAGCTTGGAAATTGTAATGCTCGGCTGAATTAGCAATGGACCCAAGGTGTTCACGACCTCTTCTGAGGAAAGTGTTGAGAGTACCGTCTGCAGTGTTGGAAGCAATTTTTCTTTATTTAGGAGAGTGCTTTTTGGGTACAAGAACGTAATCTACGGAGACCAAATTCTTTTTCTCTCTTTGTTAGATTCTTATGCTGCTCCAATGTTGACAGTTCGGTTCTCATTTGAAGAGCATAAACTGTAAAGATTTTGCCAAGTCATGTGTCTACAACTTATTAGTAAACTCAACCAAACGTATGAAAGGATAAACTCCTGCGGGCATCTGTGCCAACGTAGGAGACGGTATCAAGTCCTAGTATTCTCCAGTAGTGAGCCCTGTTACGATGTTTCATGCAGTAAAGACTTGTTCTGATGGCTAGACTTTACACCGATGGAATGATTGAGAAATGACTGAACTGTTTGTGGCATGCACAGTTGTATTTTCCAACCAGACCAGGTGTGCCGCCTGCGTCGTACGTGTTGAGCAACGTGGCTTTTTTGCATTTGTGCACGCACTCATGTCGTGGTACGAGCATCTGGGAAGAGTGGTGTGCCTGGTGTTCTGCAAGCATCACCGGTTCTGGATCCCACTCATGACATTCGTCGCCAAACTTCTTGGCAGCAGGTTATTGTACTTTACCTCCATCTTTTCAGTTGTTTAACATTTTAAACGCCACCTTTGGGTGGATGTACATTCATGCATAGCTTATTTACACAAAGTTGTTTGGCAAATCAAAGAGAAGTTTAAAAGAGGAGATAAGTCTCAAAATTTGATGTGGTGTTAAAATGTAACCCATTGAGTACATTTATCCATCTGTACAATTAATGTTGCTGTAGAGTTAATTTGCTTGGCATTGCCTGGAAGTTGGCCACCCATAAGAGCTAGAAACCCACAAGAGCTAGAAATGCTGCCAGTTGTGCATTTGAGAGCGTGAATGTTGGAGGGATAATTTGAAAGAAAATCCCGATTCAAGATCATGCAACATAAGCACTGTACAAGGAGGTAGGTGTTCACACAGCTATCTCTTTAAATCTCAACATGCTTCTCTTGCCTACCTATGATCCTATGATCATTTGTACAGAATACTTGAATTTTCTGTAACTGTATAAATTTGTACTAAGAACCATGTGAAGTACCACTGTTGAAACTTGTGTTTCTTGTATCCATTGCCAAATCGTTCGATTTCATGATTTCTTGAGTTCAACCTTTTGAATGTTGCAAAGAAAAACTGTAGGCATGTAATCTAAGTTTCTTACAAGTAGGTGCAAGCAAGTGATTATTGAGAGAGACATGTGGTTGAACTTTGTTGTTCTTATCTTGCTGGTGTTGAGAATCTAGGAGCTTGGTGTGTGCAGAATGCCACCTTCCTTCATCCATGATTACATGCAACATAGTCATAGTTCAGCCTTCAAGATGTTCCACAACACTATTTGTGCTAGGTCGTTTGTGATGGAGCATTCCATGACGGAGCTTGCCAAGGCTGGCAGGCATGTGCATGTCATTCATGGCAAAGACAATGCGACATGCTCAATTGAATGTGGCGTTGCCCTTGGTCAGAAGTTTGCAAATGTGACCTTGTGTAGAATTGCAAGAGCGGATCACATGTCGGTTGTCTTGGGCCGAGAACAAGAACTTGCTAAGGAATTAGAGTCTCAAATTCTTGGTCATCAATACATGTAGCCTAATTATTTTTGGTTGTTTGTGCATTTTTATATATTTTTGGTATGTTGGATTTTCTCTCTTCAAGCTCTCTTGCTTCTTTGAATTGGTTCAATTCTCAAGCTTTTTTTTTTGTTTTTGTTTTTTGTGTCCTAAGGTTGACATGATTTAAGATGGTCAATTTTGTGCCGCTCAAGTGAGAAAAAGTTGACAGGGCCTACTTGTCATTATGGGAACTTTGCTTTTTTGAAATTGGAGCACGTCATTGGCATTGTATGCAAGAGATGGAACATTCTCGAAAGGACATTAAAACAAGAATAGGCCTTGAGTGTGTTTTGGGATTAGTAACTACAAAACTTGGTGAAGAGACTACCATTTCATCAAGTGTTTTGTTGTCATTATGTGTTTGGAACACAGACAAAGAATAGAAAGAGCACTTTCAAAACATTTTTTTGTAATCTATAAGCAAAGTAGTAACTTTCACATAATTAGAATGAATGACCATGTAGTGGGTGTTTTCTTAGTGTAAAGGCTATGATTGGAGCATTTGGTAATTGTAGAGAGTACCTAAGATGTTCAAATCTTTTGACCTTGTCTTATGCATTGCAAATTTCTACATGTTGAGATTAAGAATTTTGAAGAGAGAAGTCCTTGACATGGATCACTCCAATGACCCCCTTTGCAACAATTGGTACGTGTGGTATAGAACTCCTAGTCTTGTATACCATTTATAGGCGTATCAATTGAATCCAAAAACATTAGTGTTTTTTGTTCTTGTAGGAGATGAGACAAAGACTAGATTGGATGTGCTCATAGAACAATTTAAAAACTTTATAAACAAAGACTGTTAATTTTTATGATTAAACCCTCATCACAAATCTAAGGAGATTCTTGCCAAGAGCTAAACATGTAAATACAATCTAAAATATCCACAAAGGATCTTCAAGCTTATATCCAACTACATTGTGCCAATTTTGAAGCAATGTATTGGAGCAACTCTTCAAAGCTCCAATTAATTGAGTTATAAGAATCACCAGTTTCTAAAGTTTTGTTATATTGAGAAACACAACAAATCCATCACACATAGGCATAAGCATGTTTGTCTTCTACATATGTTTAACCTTTAGGTGCAAGAGTTTATAGCCAAACACAAACAACTTCCAAGTATACAATATGTCATAGCAACACACAACTAACATATTTGCCTACCTCAAGGATCTTAAAAGTCCATCCTAGAAATTGGAGATGTTACACCAGTTGAATTGACACTAGCATCCAATCTCACAATTAATAAGATATTGAAAATAACCCCAAATTACTTCAAAGTCCTTAACCTCTAATTGCCCAAGGCACCAAATTTTGGTGTTGACATACTTTGAAATTCAATAAATCTACCAAAGTTTCTATTTTTAGTATTTAGTATTTTTGAATGATTTTGGACGTTGGGTTTTAGCATCAAAAAAGTGATATTGGAATTAATTATAATTTTCCATTTCAAGATTTTGTACAAGAGTCTTGACTTTTTGTAGTGTTGATAGCTCATGGAAACAAGCTTGAAACTAGATTTTAGAGAAAAATTTATACTAGGAATTCATTTGAAAACTTGTAGAAGAGATTTTGGAAAGCTCTCAAGTGATTGGAGTTGTATATGTTATGTCTTTTAACCCCTAAAGAACTTGATCCATTTTGAAATGGTCAAACTTCATATGTAAGCTCAATTTTGTCTTTTAAAGTGTGTTCAAACAACACTTTTATATTTTTGTTGCTTCAAACTATGAATGATTTCTCACTGCAAGAAATCTCAATTTATTTCATCAGAAATTGTAATTGTTATCATTTTTTTTCAAAAAAAGAACATAAATAAGTTAAAAGGGCAAAAAAAAACCAAATTACTTGAATTTTTTTCAAGATGTACAAGCAGCATTAAAAACTAGGGTGAATTTTCTTTAATTGGTTACTTTATTTTTTACACCACAAATAGCCACAATAAAGAATTTCAAGTCAAATGTGACTATCATTCCAAGTTTATCCTTATATTTAATTACTTTATAAAATTTTGATGTTTTTGCTGGAAGACACATTCATTTTCTATTTATGTTAATGTTTTTGATAACTTTTATGGAAAATTCAAATTATTGTGATTTTGTAAAGCTAAATGTGGAAATCAAATGAGATCAATTAGAATACATGTTAAAAAAATCAATAATTTCAACCATAAATGAATGGTAGAAAGAGAAACATAGTTTTGTAGTTTAAAGTTAAATTTCATTTAAAGAGTAGAAAATAGGAATGAAAAACACACCATGTTATGTTATTTGGATTCTAACACTTGGAGCTTTCAATGGAAGGAACTTTTTCAATTTTTGACATTCTTCAAAAAAATTATATGGAATAGAAAGAAAACTTGTCAAGCTTCATTTTATTAGTTTGAGCCACATATCAAAAATTGATATTTTGAAAATTACAATCATGGTTGACCAAGGCGCATCCAAAAAGTGGATGTGTGGACCTTTAAGGGTTAACCCCTAAGCTCCCAAGGGGATAAGGGCAAAACATAAATGCATTATAAAATGAAATTAACGCAACTTTGAAGAAGTTTGCTTCAAATGAGAAAACAAGAAAAAATGATTAGTAATTATTTATATAGTCAAATATTCAAGATAAGTTTTTGGGTTCTTATTTAATTAATTTGAAAGCATTTACTATTTAATATTCATCAAAATTACAAATGTTATTCATAGGTTTTAAAATTTGGTATAATTGCTTAAAAATAGACATTCTATTGTAAACCTCAAAAATGCAATGTTTTTGAAGGAGAGAACATCATTATTTCCCGAAATAGTAAATTTGATAACACTAGCAAATATTGAAGTGTCTGTCTTTGAAAAATTATCCTTGATGAAGTTTAACTTGGATTGACATGATTCAAGTTGGATTGGAAAGTAGACTTGCTTTTGTATTTTAAAATTATTTTAATTTTTTGAAAAATAGATCTTTTCATCTCAAGCAGTGCGCAAAAAATGGGCAACAACCAAAAAATGGTCAATTGAGCACTTAGGGTTTAAGGTTATTTTTTTTGGTGACCAATCTTGTAGATTCTATATGTGAAAAAAGTATTTAATGACTTCTAGTCATTTTTGTAGTTTTAGCATCCTCATGACCAAATATTACTATCTTTCAATCCATAAGTGGTGTTTTGTTTTGTTTTCCATATGATCTTCTACCCTTTAATAGATGTTTGAATTTGTACAATTGCAAAATGAACAAATATTGAGACAACTTACTAAAATGTTAGCTTTTTGTTCAATTTAGAACAAATTCCTAAAACCTCAAAAAAGGCCTCAATCATTTACGGGTAAATCTACATAATGGATGATTGGAATGATCTCTTGTCAACACCAATTCCACCTAGATCTTAAAAAGCCAACCTATGTGTGAACAATTTAAACAATATTGAAAGATTTGACACATGCAAACACACACAAGCAAAACTATGCAAAAATCAATATAGGATTTGTAATTCTCACAATAGAGCCAAACTCCTCCAATCTTGCTCTATTTCAAATGCCACAACCTAGAGCACAACTCCAATACACTACAAGACAAACAAGTGGGGAACCTTTGCAGACTCCATATTAGTCTCTCATGGTATCATTGCAACCTCCATGAATCAAGGCAGGTGCTTGCAATCCCAATTCAAAATAAAGGAAAAGCCCATAGCGTGTTCAAGTTCATCTAGTTGTTGCTAAGCACCGGTACTCCTTCCTTAAACCATAGGTATTCCCCTTTCTCAATGCTAAAATTTCTTCCATCATGCACGTCATCACGGCATTCTAAGCCACTAAAATTATGCATTGGTATCAAATTCCCACAATGCTTGATCTCAACTCTCCTCAACTGAGTGCACCCACTAAAATTTGGCACAGACTCCAATTTACCACAACTCCAAATCCTAAGATCCTCCAACAATGCCATGGGTCCCTCACTAGTCAAACGAGTTAAAGAGTCACACCCTACAAGGCTCAGCGATCTCAATTCCGGAAAGTGGCCAAGCTCAAGGAGAGAAATGACAAACCATCTGTGTATTCTCAACGAGCGTAACTGTGGAATAGTCCCACGCACTTCCCATGTTGCTACACCTAATCCATCCAACTCAAGTGTCTCCAACTTCGACAGCTGGACCAAACAAGGCACCTGCTCCAGCTTCTTGCAATCCCAAATCCACAATTCTTGTAATGAAGCCAAGCAGCTCACGATTGACACATCCCAAAAGTCGCTCTCTCCAATCCAAAGATATTGCAAACTTGACAAACTCTCCAAACCTTCCAGTTTACAAACTCCACAACAATCACTAATATTCAGCCTTTTCAAACCTGTCCAACTGACCATACATGGTAATCCTTGCTCTCCCCACGACTCAATTTTCACATCTTGCACCTTTGTCAGTGGACATTGCTTGGGAGAGTCTTGCACCATATCAAAGTGGACAATAAGTTGTCGCAAGGATGTCAACCCCTCCAAGCCACGGATTGGCTCCACCAACTCACAACCTCCCAAATCAAGTACTTCCAGGTTTGAAAGCCGCTGCAAATCTGGTAACCTCTTCAGCCCATTACACCCTTCAGCTCTAAATTCTTGTAAAGCCACCAAGCAATCCAGGCCTTGCACTTCTGAAACCCTAGACCAAGAAATGCTCAACTTTTCCAACTTTCTGAGCTTTCCTAAACATGGCAACACTTTAAGGTCCCTACACGAAACCAAATCAAGCTCCACCAAATCAGCCAGGTCCTCTAGTCCATCACAACTAAGCATCCTTGCATTGCCTCCAAGGTCTAAATACTGCAAGTTCTTCATATTGGACCACACTAATTGCCAAGGTAATCTACCCAATTCCAACCTCACAAACCGCAAACAGCGAAGGTTTCCCAAATCTGGTAATCTCGTCATTCCGAGTTCAGCCGTGCTTGGCTCATCAGCATCCAATGTCCATAACATCAAGACTTCAAGGCAGACCAGGCTTGCTATTTCTCTAATGCATGCTGAATTGATGGGTATGCCAAGCAATATCAAAACACGAAGGTCCACTAGATTACGCAATCCTTGAACATCAACTGCAGCTTCCACTCCGGTCCATCCAAAGAGCAAAGCCATCGATTTAAATTCCAAGCTCTTCAGTTGCAAAAGGGGACTCACATTCACCACTCGATTCTTCAATTCCACGTTCACCAACTTCAGCACTGTCAAATTTGAACAACATTGCAATCTCACTGTCCTCACTGCCAATCTCTCCCTGAACTTTGTGCCAATCAAGCACACTCTCTGTAGATTCTCCCAACCACCTCCATAAAACTTGCATTCTTCAGGACTTTCATGTATTTCATTCGCCCTATAAAACCAACGCTGGCCTCTTCCATCATCCTTCCTGGTCTCAGTCACACAAAATTCTCTCCACAAATCATGCATGCCCACAACGCCCCTGCCATCTCCAATGCACTCTATCAATGATTTTTGCTGCAATAATTTTAGCTGCACCATTACAACAATGATAGTCAGTTATTTCCATCTTCCATGCATACTCCTCAAAAACTTTGAAGACAATGATGAATACTCCCTCTGTTAGGCTACAAGTGGCCCATTGGAATCTACAATTTTCTTCTAGTACTTTTCAGTCCATTCTATGGAGGTTTATTGCACCTATTTCTTCTGTACATTGCAATGACCACGTACAATACTCATCATTGCTTGTAATGATATCAAATGTAGACCCTTATCAATAATGTTCTTTACAGTGTGATCAATGAAATTGGCATGACAAAACATGAGGTTCCAATGGGTCACTTGTAGCCAGACAAAAGAAGTCATAACAAACAACAGCACCATTTCAAACATCCAACCCAAGCTCCATTTCACGTTAATCTCAGAATTCACAACTGCCATGATAAACATATATTTGTAGCAGACCAGCATCAACATTGAACAAATCTTACCCGAAACATCAGGTCGTCTTTAGTCCATCCATATATCGCACACAGCCACATCATTATGTTGACACCTCTATACCCTCTTTCAGGAAAGAAAAGGGCCACATCCATGAACAGATATCGATACTCCCAGGCCAACAAATCAAAACTGCTTCTCAAAATGCTATAAATCGGATGCTCCCTCTCCCCCAATGCGTTGAACGGATCCCCTCTTCTCAACCGTGGCATCCATTCCTCCAGATTGCACCCCAGCTGCCCACGCAGAACTTTTAGAGCTAGAGGATGGTAGTGATGGCTTCTGCCCTCCCCTTTTGAAAAATAGCACATACGTATGCATTCCTTTATTAAGGCATCTTTCAAATGAACCCCTTCTGGTGCGTTGATCAAAAATAGACTCTCTGCTTCCTCATATTCCAACTCTGGCATCTCATGACAATCCCTTATGCCCACTTCTTGGAGCATCTCAATCGACCGGGCTGTCACCACCACAAAGCTGTCCTTCGTGAACCTTGCTCCCAATAAACCTCTTGCTAGCTCCTTTGAGCTGCCACCGTCTCCCACATTATCGATGGCCACAAAAACTTTGTGACTTTGAAGTTTATCTTTCAACGAGTTTAAACGCTGCACTCAACAACACCCATCACTTCCAACTCACACGCTGAACCAACCATAACTCCCAAACTGCTCTACTCCAACCAGTAAGCATGACAACCCATGACTTGCATCCATCACATGCATTTTGCATACTTGTGTATCCATCATACGCTTCGCAAAGCCAGCAATGCATATCCATAAGTCCCACCATACCTGCGTTTTGTTGTATCCAACTACAACCTCATGCGCAGTACCAATCAACCTCTCCACCATCTCTCCCAGCACCTCTTTCTCCTTCCCCTCATCGCTATTGCTCGGCAACTCCGCGTGGCACACTCTCCCGCCAAATTCTGACCGCAACTTCTCGCACAGAGCTTTGCACACCGTGCTCTTACCAATGCCACCCATTCCGAACAACCCCACCACGCGAGCTCCATCCACGCGAAACGCTTCACACGCTTGCATTTTTCCCCATACCAACTGCAAAACAAGAGACAATGAATATCCCATGACTCAATCACTGTAACCTCACAGACCACAGAATGTCACAAGTGTTGCCAAACTAGGCACTTGTCCTACAAACCATTCAGATGCTCCACCTCCAGAGTTTCAGTCTCCATCACTCACCTCGCAAATGCGTTGCCTTCCTTGCATATCCAGGTCATCTCCTCTCGTCTCTGGTGTCACAAGCTCGCAAACTCTTGCAACCACCTCTCTTCTGAGTCGTTTCGCACCCCCTTCTTTGTTGTATGAAATCGCCATGGTTGGGCCGAACAACTTGAACACAGACGTCCAATCTTCCATCACTATTCGTTTGTCTAACAGTGACCACTTTTCCCACTCCTCTTTCCACTCCATCTGTTTCTCCTTATCCTTGCACTCCGCCAGCTCAATACCGTTATAATACACCAATATCAAGACGAAGTCCTTGTTCTCCTCTTTCCGCTTTGCCAGCCTTGCAAACTCTTTCATTGGCCACCATGTCTTCGTGAAGAAAGCTTGTGACAGAACCACCACCCCAACCTCACATTCCTCGATTGCTTTGAAGATCTCTCTCGGAAAGTCACACCCGAGTGATAAGCTACGACGACTCTTGTCGAAGAATGCAGAACGGTCGTGCCTTTCGATTTCGTCATGCAGTGACTCCACGAAGTCTTTTTGTTCACCGCTGTGGCACAGGAAAACCTTGTGCTTGCAATCCACACCACCATCGATCCTGAAAACATGCACGGAGCCACACAAGGAACACCCCATCAGCACGACAAACCTCCCACTCCACCATTTATGCATACCATCCAACCATTTCAACAACTCACATCATCGGAATCCTCGTCCCAACATTCAGCACTAACCTATGCCTGCAGCATTCTATCAACTTGCATGTCAGTGAGTAGATGAGACCAGGCACAATTCAAACCCTCTACCGACCTTTCCACGTTTTCAATACACACTGACTCGCCGCTGCAGTCAGTTCTCCTCCTGTAAGACAAAATCATTCCAACTCCAATCAGGCTTCAAGTTTATAACTAGCAAGGGGAACTCATCTGCATTATTCAGTCATACTTGCTACATACCCATTCCAAACCTGTTCAGAATGCACGCCTTCATCAGAGAGCTTATCACAGGGTCAGATACACCCCAACATGAAACAAGAAAGCACAAATCTAGAAAAATGGCTCAGTCAAGCTTTGGGCAAGTTGTTCCAGTACCACAACATACCACCTTGGCTACATCACAAAGAGTGACTGATTTCGTCAAACCTTAGAAAAAAAGAAACCACCACCACCTCTGAAATTCCACTTTATAACCCACAGCTAAGATATCACCGCCCAAGCTCGCTACATAACTGAGACCTCATCTCCATGTCATATAACAAGGACAACCATGATGTCGCTGAATTCCAACTGCCAGCTCCCTCAACATCAGGGTCCCATCCCCTTTCAAGCAAGCCATCGATGCATCAGCACATACCTTTTCGATGACTCCGGAGTCTCCATTTGTGGCAGTACTGTGGTTTGCAAAAAATTACTTGTTTCGTCACACACCGGATCTGCAATCCTTACGTTACTTCACTCGCCTTGCCAAAGGGACTGCGTACTTGCAAAACACTCTCGCACAAACCTGCGCACTATAAAGAAAAAATTCTAAGTCAACAAGGTTTCATGCCCGTCAACCTCAAATCTGCAACCACCACATCAATCGCAAAAAAGCATCCAAAGCTAAGTTCCATCCAAAGTGAAGCCCCTTGCCCTTCTTCCGAACCCACAGGTACATAAAAACAACAGAATCGGAAGCCCAATCTTGAAGACGCAGCACCCAGTGGAGTCCGAAACCCCCTCTGATCTCAGGCAGACCCCTGAAAATCCTTCCCCCAAAAAATCCTGAAAACCCCTCACACCTGAGAACCTCTAAAAACCCTACGACAGTCAAAGCTGCAAATCACGATCATAATACATACCTTGCAAAACGGAAGCAGTGCGAGGTCATCCAACGGCGATGCGGAATTGGATCCAGGCACTCTATCGCCCCTCACACGGATTCACATGCTTCGTGACACCTCCACGACCACCGCGAAACAGGTAAGCCCGGTCCAGAAACTTGTGTTCTAACAGCAACGGAGGACTTGCGTGAAGAAGAGATCCCGTTCTGGACGATGCCAAGCCTGTCAATACAAACGAGTACAGCGGGTGCACATGACCGTAAGAGGAAATCCACATACGAAGCAGCAAGCAAAGTCAGGAGGTGATCCTCGAAACTCTAGAATAGCGCCCACAGAACACAAGGAGACGAGCTCCGAGCAGAACCTGCAAAAGGATACTCACCAAACGGGAGAGCTGGTCCATCGCACCCTGCATGAGCAATCTCTACAGAACAGGTCAGGAGGGCATCCTCCGAGTGCCGAAACCCTAAGACGAGAAGCTGGAGATCTGCTGGAGTCTTCCGAGTGCTCCCTTCCAGCTCCATAAGTAGCGCCATCGCGCCCCACTCCACAGTTGCAGTGCTTGCCGACATTCACTTACAGTAGAATGCGTTTGCAAGTTCCGAGTCGCATGCGCTTGCGAATTGTCAACCAGATGCCCAGGAATCATGGCGTCGAATTTCGGGACGACAGCTTAAATCCGGGGTTCTGGGCGAGGATTCAGGCGCAACGCGCATTTGAGGAGCAGGTTTGGTGATTTGGCGGGCTGCACAAGGCCGACACGTGTAAGTGGGGCCAGGGTGGTCCAGCTCAGCATTAGCTACAACCAATGGTTGGAAAGGAAGAAACTGCCCTTGTTTTGTCCAGTGAATATTGCATTTAACCCCTAAATGCCCAAGCGACCAGATTTGGGTCGCAAGGAAATTCTGAAGATGAATAAAATCTTATTAAATCATTATTTTTAATATTAGTTTGTTTTGAAATCTACTTTCAACATCAAAAATCTGATTTTGAAAATAAAAGTTGATGATTTTTCTACTTGAGATTTTGTACAAGGGCATCCACTGCAATCTTGAATTTTTTAATGTTGGAAGATCTTGAAAATGAGCCTCAAATACATTAGAGCTTGGAGAAAAATCCACATTACAAATCCATTTAAAAAAATTCGAGTTAGACATGTAATGACCTTAAACCTTGTATTTTTATGGTGACCAACTTTTTGGATTTGACATGTGAAATGAGGATTGGAAGACTTTAAGTCACTTTTGCAATTTTAACACCCTCATGTTCAAACAAACAGTATAATCTTTCAAACTATAAGTGATATTGTTGTGTTTTCTTTTCCATGTAATCTCTAACATATTTAGCTTCCTTTTGTACGGTTACAATTGAAAAAAACTTGATGGAATTCATGAAGAGGTTGATTGATTGTTTAGTTTCATGGAAAGTCCAAGAAACTTAGATAGAGCTTGGGCATTTAGGGGTTAAGGTATGTACACCCATAATCGTCAAACTAAGGGTTTTGAACATGATGAGTATCAATAAACAGCTAGCAAATTATAGGATCCTACTAGGAACAAAAAAATAATGAGTTTGCAGTTTTGAATGTATTATTTGGATACTGTGAGAATAAGTTGTGAATTTTTAAAGAGCAAACTGCCATTGCACCCATAACCACTTTCAAGATTTCATGTTCACATGTTGTACATCCTTGTCATTACATCTATCCACTTCCACAGATTTTCCAAGATTTTCAAAGGTGACGGTTATGGGGACACCAACGCTTATGGGTGTACATACCTTGGGTTGCCTTGGCAATTAGGTTGCCTTGGCAATTAGGTTGCCTTAGCAATTAGGTTGCCTTAACCCCTAAAATCCTTTCATGTCTAGAGGCCCAAAACTGCTTCAAAATACTAGTCCCCAAACCAGGGTCAAAATCTTCATTGAAACTTACATTTTAACAAATCCATCCATAGGATCCTTTGGTTGACTTGCACAAGTACATTTTCCCAAAATTTCAAAATGAATATCCCCACCAATTGCAAGATTGATGTGTCTGAACTTCAAAATGTAGGCTTTTCTAGTCCTTCCAAAAGGTGAAGTTTTGTTTTTCAAACTTTTTAGAGAAAAACACATATGTTGTATTTCTTGTGCAATTTTTGCATTATGTTGGAGACTAGGTTGAAAGCATATATATAAAAAGAATTAACCAAAAAAAATATTGGATTCATTTTTCCAAAAATTGTAGAGTGAAAGGTAATGATGAATGAAAGATATAACTAATATGCTAATAAGTTTTGGAAGAATTTGAAAATTGTTATTCCCAATGGTGAGAATGCTCTAACAGACAATTAACAACTTTAATTTTCATTCTCATTTGAAAATTTTCAAAATTGAGAGTAAAAGATAATTTTATATGTTTTTTCTACCCTCTTCTTACTTTCATTGCCCGCAAAATAAAACTCCTTTTAACTCTTACCTCATTATTTGGAATTGAGTGATTCAATTTTTTGTGAGTAGGTATCAATCTATAAAGTTCTAAAAAAAAAATTAGAACATATTTTTTGCTGCCTAGTTTGATATTGAAATTGAAAAAAACTTATAACTTTTGCATTACTTATTGGAATGACATGAAATAAAGCTTCACATGTAGATTATGACAAGTAGCATCTATCCTAAACAATTCATGAAATTTTTTGAAATTATGAAGTCAATAGAGCCAGCCTAAGTTCTCATAAAGCCTATTGAATAATGGTTTGTTGCAGTGTTTTTTGATGAAAGATACTGTAGCAGCAGTAAATATTTACATACTGTGAAATGTCAAGAAATTAGTGTGGGACGACCTAAACGCAATATTCAGTGTAGTTAACTGGTCAATTATTGTTGTGGGAAAAAATAATTCTTTTGGTTCACCTACACCAAATAGTGCATTTAGGTTGCCTTAACAATTAGGTTGCCTAATCTTGGTAAATTTACCTCATGACTCATCCTTAGCCACATGGAGGGACATGCAACTCTCTTTATTCTAATTGCTAATGTAATTTTGGGTTCTATGTAAAATTCCAACTTTCCCGCTCCTTGTCTTTGGAGCTTGTTGCTGCCCCCAACCTCAACTTGCTTCCTCTACTGGTTATCACAGTAATAATTGACAAAAATTACTATACTCTTAATAAGTATTTAAATAATATGAAATGTGGAGAAATTAGTATGGGGCTACCTAAATGCACTATTTGGTGTAGAAACTAACACCTAAATTAAGGAGTCAAAGAGTTCTTAGTGGGAACTTTGCAAGACCTTCACTTTGCCTACTTACTTGAATATTGCCAAAACCTCCATATAGAGTTTAACCCCTAAAGCTAAAAGGGTGTTACAAAGAAAAATAAGATTGACCAAACTATCCATTTTTGATGATTTGTTTAAATTTCAAAGTGAAAACTTCTTTCTTGAGTTCCAACCATATTAAGGTGTAATGTACAAGTAAGGAAATGTGTGAAAAAAAATTTAGCCCATTTGACCTAGTAGATTGTAAGCTGTAATGTTTGAAGTGAGAAAACCAACTTTTTTTCATTCTTGCAAAACAAGGTCAGAAAACTTTGAGCCCTCCTAAAGTAAAATTCTTGCTCTACACAAAAACAAAGTTTTTGCCCAATCACAAATACATGAAGTTAGGTTCACTCATAAAAAATTTCAAAAGCAAACATAGAATCTAGCTCATTCTAAATCACCTTGTAACGCAAGGAGGTTTAGTGAATTGGCAATACATCAATCATTTTTTCATGATTTTCTGTATAATAGGGAAGTTTTTTATTTGAAATCTAAATAGTGAAAAGTTAGAGACAAACCTCAAGAATATGCAGAAAAAAATTCAAGTGCTTTGGATTTATAAATCAAGAGATAATAGGGTTTGAAGTTAGAAGAAAATATTTGTTCTTGAAACCGCCCAAACATAGTCAACAAAGTTTGATTCCTCTTCAAATGTGATGTGAGAGGTCAACTTTTTTTTTATGATGATTGCATACCATACTTTATTAGTTATATATTTGCCAAATTTCAAGAGTTAATGAGAGTTTTAGCATAAGATTCTCCAAAGATGCCCAAATTACCCAAAGTGCCCAAATTCTTTTGGGCAGCATAACTTTTTACTTGAGCATCCGATTGGAGTATTTTCTTTTTCATGCAAAGGTGTTTATTGTGTGCACCTTGTCTCCAAATCTCAAATACATTTGCCAAAAATTAACTCCATAGGAACCTATCCAAACTTTCAATTGACTGTTGAACAAACCTTTTATAGTTTAAGGTTAAAAAAACTTATGCCCTTTTTTGAGTTATTCATTCAGTGCAAGAGTTAAAATTTTGAGCTTTGTATTAAGTGGCTTTGTAGCATTCTATTAGAATACATCTGAAAATAACAATTTGGCAAGGAAGTATATAAACATATATGTGTGTATTTCTGTGGAATTCTTTTCTAGGGAAATTGTTGGTAGGATCTTACCCCATACTGATATTGGCTACTCTAACATTGAAATTTTTTGTGCAAAAATTAATAATAGTAGAAATTTCTAATAAAAATAGGTATGCCAATGTTTGGATGAAATTTAATGATGTTGGTGGATGTTATGGATGAACATGCACCCGGATATGCACACATGGATGGTTTTGTCCATTTTTCCTTCCCTACACTCAAAGCATTTGCACCCTTGTACGCTAAACAGGCCTTCAATAGCACTTGGCATGGCCGCTTCATATGGCGCGCCTCACTACATACACACCCACATTGTATGCAAGTCAAGGCACGCTCAATTGTATCCACTATTAGAAAATTTAGAACAAAATCAACAGAAAATCAACTATAAACTGTTGTTTTTTTCTGTTGATTTAGACGTGTTAGTTTAGATACTTTTCAATACGAGTTTATTGTTTTTTTGTTAAACTCTGTTGATTTTCTGTAGCTTCTTTGTAGTAATTTTTCCTTCATAATCTTTTTTTCATAATAATTTTTAAAAAATATATACGCAGAATTTAAAAATTGAAAGACCAGAAACTGGCCAAACCAAGTGGCCTTGCAGTTGCAACACCAAGTGCAAGCACCGGGGTCGGGAGTCGAACCCTAGACCTCGGGCTTAGCACTTGAATCTCCTCTAAGGACACTCCCAACCACTACACCACGCATGCTCCCATGTGCACATGGCATTATAAAAAAATTATTTGTACATTATATTGTGAATATTTCTAATTACTTTGCAAAGCTAGTAGATTTTGGAGGCTATTTCGGCCTTGAAGAAGAATTATTTCCAGAAAACTTAAAACACAAAAAAGTTGGTTAATGTAGTGCACATTGACCTTCAACAATTTTTTTAGATTTTAATCTTTTAATCAAAAGTTATAAGCAAAAATCAAAGAAGGTGTTTAGAAATTAAATTATATGTATTGTTTCCACCTTTTTGATTTTGTTTATAACTTTTGATTGGAATTCAAAAATCTCAAAAACTTTGTTGCAAGTGAATGTTGGCTTCATTTTTAGATTTTTGTAGTGCTAATTTGTTTTTAAAACAAGAACCTTATTATGTTAAAGTAGCCTCCATAGTTTGCTAGCTTTAGAAAACATGAAATTGGGAAAAGGCATGGAAATAAAACCTTGCAAATATAAAATCAATATTCTATAAAATTTTGAATATTTTTGAATAATTCTTAAAGGTTCTACAAATGTTTTGTAAGAGTTTATTTATTTTGTTTGATTTGGTAAAAAGAAGGAGGAAAAATAGTAGAAATGCACTTCAATGCTTTCAAAGTATCAAATTTACGCCTCAAATATTCAAGACATAAAAAACACTCTTTACTTTTTTTAGAAGTATCAGTTTACTTCTAGTATTTTGGGAAAATACTAAAAATGCTCTTCTATTTTGAAATGTCAAATATACCCTTGTGTTATTTGAATTGTAAAAATCACCTTTTATTTTTTGTAAAAATGTGAATTTAAGTATATCCTTGGTTTTCATATAACACAAAGATATTTGACAATTTAAAATAGTTGAGGAGCATTTTTAATATTTTCCTAGTATATTAGAGGCATTGTTGATATTTTTGCAAAAAGCTAAGGGTATTTTTGACACTTTTAATCTTTGAGGGACATATCTAATTTTTTGAAAGATTTGAGGGGCATCTTTTATATTTTTTCATAAAGAAATTTTGGTATTTATAAAACAACAAATGTTGTACTATTTATACAAAATTTTGTTGCATTAATTAAGTTGTGTCCAAAAGTGTCCAAATCAAAAGAAAATTGTTGATTTTTTGTTGTTTTGTTGTGTCCAAAAAAGTCCAGATCTACAAAAAAAAATTGATTTTTTTACTATTTTGGTCATGTTTTTAGTGGATTTTAAAGGCTACTATTATTATATTAGACCAAAGTGTGAAAAGTGAAGAAAAAAGCCATTCAATGAACACTCAAAATTCTAAAAGATTCTAAATTTCTTGAAAACTTCTTCTATTCTTCAAAACTTCAAAACATTTTCATGCAGTCCAAAAAGACTCTAGAAAAGATTTCAAAAACAACCCAAACTATTTCAATAGTTTTATATGAAAACATATTTTAAAGTATTTTAATGAATTACAAAAAGATTCTAAAACAACTCTAATTGAGTCTAAGAGATTCTATTTTTATAAAGATTTTGAGATCTTTTGACAAATTTCATTATTAAAGATTTCAAAAAGATTATCAAAGATTCCAAAAAAGATTCTCAAAGATTCCAAAAAGATTCTCAAAGATTCCAAAAGATTCTCAAAGATTCCAAAAATCATCAAAGATTCCAAAAGGATTCTTTAAAAATCCAAAAAGATTCTCAAAGATTCTTAATGATTTCCAAAAGATTCTCAAAGATTCCAAAAAGATTCTTAAAGATTCCAAAAAGGTCTTTCAAGATTTCCAAAAGATTCTCAAAGATTCAAAAATTTCTGTTGATTTAGATAATGGTATCCAAATCAACAATATGTATTTAGTTTTTTACAAATTTCTGTTAAATTAGTCAATTAGCGTGGGCAAGTGCCCAAAACAACAAGAAACTATTGATTTTTTGTTGTTTTGGACAAGGATTTCTACCAATGATCTAAGAAACTCAAACGTCCAAGGTTTGTGTAATCTTCTAGAGTGCCCAAATCTAGGAGGTTTTTTTGTTTGTTTCTTCATTATTTTGTTTGACGAGCATGCATTGTCAAGGCTTGGTCAATAAGGCATTTGCACAAGCTAGAGATGGAGGTACTTCCCAAATACATTCAATACTCTTTTCATAAAATGTCAATATTGGGTGATTGTGTTCACATTTTGTAGAATAGACATTTCTATATGGCAATTAGATTTTGCTAATTGACTCATGTATTATGACTAAGTTTGTGCCGTTGAGTATGATGATATGTTTATTTTACCAAAAACTACTTAAAGATTAGAGATATGTATTTTATAAAATTTGGTCATACCACACCTCACATTGAGTTCTTCATAGATCATAATTTTGTTACTTAATGAGATTTTTTTAACTTGGAAGAAGTTTGTATAAAATTTTCCTACATATTTATGTAATCAAAATCTCAAAAATTCATCACCAACTTTTTTTAATCAATTGTCATGTAAAACCATGAATATTGTGAAAAATAAATCACAAAAAAGGGGTTATGAGTTTTTGGAATTGAAATTTGGTATGCTTGACCAAGATTGCATGAGAATTCCATTTCAATTATGCAAAACAACAAAAGGCCAACTATGTTATGTATTATTCAAGTTCTTGGAATGGCATAAAAGGAAAAAGTCAAACTTCTCTATGTGCACTCTACATTGCAATTGTTGATCTTGGTCATTACAAGCAAAGCTATCCCAAACCAATTTGGTTTAAATAAAAATAACCATGTGCAATGTTCTGGCCTCCATGGTTGCAAGGCCAACTTTTGATACAGGTGAGGCCTTATATTGATATTTTTCAAATATCACACCTAATTTTAAAGTATGGTCATTTTTGGGCCTATCTTTGATATTTTCTCACATAATAATTGCCTTCATCACAATGCTATACAAGGGAAATTGTCTAAACCAACATGGCTAAATCTACATAAATTGTCCAATTTGACAGTTTTTTGGTCATTTTAGACACATTTAGTCATATTGGACATGTCAATTAGGACACAATTTCTTGTAGAGCTAATTTTTAATACTTTGCTAAGGAGTGCTTGGCAATTTTGTTGATTTTTTAGCACATGGTTGGAGAACACATGGTGTTTCATATTGGAGGTATTCTTTATTGTTTCAACTTTCACCAAAAAGTTATGATTTTTTTTTGGAAAAGGACATGGTTAGAAGATGCTTGGTGTTGTCTAAAGCGTCATCTTTTGCTTCAACTTACACCAAAAGATTTTGGAAAAGGGCAAGAAGTCAAAATCCTCCCACTTAGTAGTATAAGGTGGAACCACCCATTCTTGATAATGCCCCATACTAGATGTGTAGGGGGTGCTATTTCCACCATGAGCAAGGACAGGTGCTTTGGGATGCGTTTTTCTGACTTTTTTGAGGTTGGGGCTAATCAAGTAATGCCATATGTCCCAAACTGAGGTAGAAAGTAATGAGCTGAAATTAGTTTGGCTAGTATTGGAATTGCATACATCTAGACATTGGCAATGGGTGAAAAACACTTTTTGACTCCCAAAATTCACAATAATTTCAGTTTTGCAAATAAATTATGAAAAAATTGCAATCCCAATATTTCTTATCTTCCTAGAGGGGAAAAATATTTTTTTGCCTCAAACTCTTTGTAGTTTTCTGCAGAATCGCTTAACCCTTAAAGGACAGATGGATCATCATGGCTTGCCTTGCCTGTGGTAGTCTACAGTGTTTTGCACATGGGCTCTAGTAGTATTGCTTCAAAAATTTGGAAAAGTCAACAGTGCATGGTGCCCTCATGAAAATTGCAAGAAGGGCAGCTTGGGAGCAACACCATGTTTTTGAATCTTATCACAATTTGAATTACAAAAAAAAATGAATGCATCTCAAGAGGTAATTTTTTATCTTCCATGATGGACCATGTGTTTATGGTCACTTTTGAAAGAATCAAATGAAAAACAACCTTTTTTGAATCACAAAATCTTTTATCAGAGCTGGAGGACTTTTTTTGTCCTCCTCAACGTTTAGGGGTTAAATTATAGGTTATGGGTGCTTCCACAGATACATAACTTATATCCCGCACAAAGTTGAACAAACCCCGCTTACAAGACTCGCAAGTTGCTACGAGCGACGACATATTTGGACGAGAAAATCTCCGGCAACTCACACGACGAGAGTCGGCGTCGAAAAACCGGCAACACGCCGTCCGCTCCGGAAGGTGACCGGAAATTCGAATCATAACTTCATAAGCCACTCCATACCACTGGCAATACCCAGTTACCGTCTCTCACAGCCCTAGTCACGAGTAAAAAGCTCGAACTAGGGTATTTCATGAGTGCAGCCGCGACTTGGAGCAACAGCCCCCGCGCACTCGTCCGGGGTTTAAAATGCCCGAGCTTGCTCGGATTTCGTTGCTGGATTCCGTTCTACCTTGAAGAGAAAGCGAAGAGTAATTTAGGTTTGCGAAGTGCATTAGTTGTTATTGTTTTCTCAGTTTGATATGGGACGTCGGAACAAAGGCAAGCAAGTCAAGGAAGGGGCGTCGTCCATGGATGTCGTGGCGAACGGGAACGGGGGAGGCGCGGAGGCCATGACGGTGGAGAGCCAGGCCCCAGTGGTAGTAGCGCCGGAACCTCTGATCGCCGCCATCCGGATTAAAGGCGACGAAGGCGCCGTGACGCCGTCGGAACACACCAGCTCTGATTATTACTTCGATTCATATGCTCATTTTGGTGAGTTTTTTAGGGTTTGGTCGTCTCTCTCTCTTCTTTTCTCTTACGTCGCTGAATTCTCAACGACTCGTTCTGTGTTAGGGTTTAAGGAAAGGTTTCAGCTTGGTGCTCGTAAATATCTCATAATACTTCGTCGTCTTTTTCAAAGGGATCTGGTCACGAAATAATTTAAAATCTATAACGCGATTCTCTTAAAGACGGATGTTTTTTTTTTTTAAATTGCTGCTTGTTTATCCAATTCCTAGGTGAACTATTTTAGGGTTTCTGTTTATTGGACTTACACTTACTTAGATTTTCCGGAGCTGAATATCTAACTTTTCATTGTGTGTACTCTAATGAGGTTTTAAGGAATGGTATGAGGTCGGTGCTCGTGATTGTTCGTATTATCGTTGTCTGCATAACGGGAGTTGGCTCCGACTTTTTAATGAGAAATCTTAGGTAGATTTTTTTTTGGATTTTTTTAGCTGCTTGTTATGTGTCCAAGTCTTCGGTGAAGCTTTTGTTTTCAGATTCATCCATCTGGTGACACCAGCTCCGAGTTTTACTTCGAGAGTTTTGGTCCGTTCCTAGGCTTTTCCCATGGCATTTTACTTTTGCGTGGCTACATGTCTAGCTTTTTGTTCTAGGAGTCCTGTGGTGAGGATTGATGAGAGGACTGAGCTTGGTGCTTGCGGATTTTTCATTTGAATCGTCATCTTTATGGAAGGAATCTGGCTACGAACTTTGTTGGATTTTATTTGTCGAAGAACAATTTTAGGACTTCTGTCATTAGATTCTGCCCCTATTCAATCTGCACGAATAGGTTATTTGTGGTATTCTCTTAACTGGTCAATGATTTCCTGTGTCCCTGCTGTGGTAATCTTGTGCAGGTATTCATGAAGTGAGTTTGGACTTGATCTCAAAACATTGATTTTGCTCCGGGTCAACAAACTGGCAATCTATTAGAAATGAATGTCGCTTTGAATTTATTTTCGTTATGTGTGTGATTAATGAGTCTACTGCTCAGTAGGGGCTGTTAACTTTTTGGAGTGGCGTTGTATTTTAATGTTCTACCTAAACAACTTGGTCGGGGTAGTATTGTCAATGTGACTGGTAGTAAATGTGCACTTGCAAGAGTGGGTTGTGATCGGCTTTGTTTTTTTAATTTACAGGAAATGTTGAAGGACACAGTGAGAACGAAAACGTATCAGAATGCTATCTACCAAAACGATTTTTTATTCAAGGATAAAATAGTGCTGGACGTGGGCGCCGGCACTGGTGTTCTCTCTCTTTTCTGTGCCAAGGGGGGAGCGAAGCATGTTTATGCTGTAAGTTCCTTATTATTCTATAAATATTTATATGTATTTGGTCTATAAATTGCTTGTTCACCGAGTTACTAGCGTATGAAGGACGTCAATGCTTTTGAAGTTGCTTGATAAGTACTCACATGGTGCAGGCAATCCCCTTTCGTGTCGTGACAGGTTGAATGCTCGACCATGGCGGATACTGCAAGGGAAATCGTGAAGGCGAATGGCTACAGTGATGGTGAGTGCGAGGTATGAATGTAGATCAGTGTGCAGTGCGTTTTAAGGACATAGGAAAGCGAATATAACAGGGGCCACGTATGAAGTAAGGATTTTTAAATGTATTTTGAAGCCTTTATAAAACTTGATCGTTTGCAACTTTAGTGGTTTTGGAAATATGGCCGCTAATGTCCGGTTGTTTGATTGGGGGTACAGTCGTCACGGTTCTGAAAGGAAAGGTGGAGGAGATAAATTTGCCAGTAGATCATGTGGACATTATTATTTCAGAGTGGATGGGCTACTTTCTTCTCTTCGAAAACATGTTGGACACAGTATTATATGCCCGAGACAAGTGGTTGGTAAGCTTTATTGATTGCCTTCTATTTCTCTTTCAACGTCGTTTGCAACATTTTTTGTGTCCAGCAGCAGTTGGCAACGTTTACACTCTACACTGATGGCGTTGCTCGTTTTCCTGTTCGTAGAAATGAATTTGTAAGATAAGTCCAACAATTGGAGTTCTTTTTATGACGTGGCAGGTTCCTGGAGGTTTGGTTATGCCCGATAAAACTTCTTTGTATCTTACTGCTATCGAAGATGCTGAGTACAAACAGGAGAAAATCAACTGTAAGTAGCTCGTTAGAACTTTTTTATTCCATGAAACCTGATGTTCAATCTAGGATGATGTTGTTTCATAAACCTAGGTTCTTTCTTGTGCGCATTTTCACTTTATATTCAAAATAACTTAACACTTAATGATCCTTACTACTTCAGTTTCCGTACATTGTTTGTACATCCTTGTTTTGTTTATTTGTTCCATAGATTTTAAAAGTGCTAATTTCAAAATTTGCTAATGACAATCCCTCCTTTTAACGGCTTCACTTCTCTTGTCCGTGCAGTTTGGGATCAAGTTTATGGCTTTGACATGAGCTGTATTAAGAAGCAGGCGATGGTAGAGCCTTTGGTGGACGTGGTAGACTCCAATCAAATTGTAACACATGCGGCACATTTGAAGGTGAATAACCAGAGGATAATACATTTTCTCTCACAACCTTGCTGTTTTCAGGGTAATCCGTGTTTCCTCAAACTGCTATATGGGAATGACCTTGTGACTTGTTACTTCTCTTTGTCAGACGATGGACATTGGCAAGATGAGCACAGGAGATGCTTCCTTCTCAGCTCCCTTCAAATTAGTGGCCACGAGAAATGATTTCATACATGCTTTGGTCGCGTACTTTGACGTCACGTTTTCGATGTGCCACAAGACGACTGGATTCTCGACAGGTGAATGTGCTTTACCCACTTTTCTAACCAATTCGACTTCATTGATAAGAACTTTATAGATTATTTCAACTGTAACAGTCCACTCATAGTCAATGTATACTTGTTGATCATGCTCAGGACCCAGGGCTAGGTCCACGCACTGGAAGCAAACAGTCATGTACTTGGAGGATACTATTGCAATCTGCGAGGGTGAGGCCCTGACAGGCACAATGAGTGTCGCCCAGAACAAAAAGAATCCCCGTGATTTGGATGTGACTATTCAATACAACTTCAATGGGAAGAGGTCACGAGCTTCAAGAACACAACACTTCCGCATGCGCTGAATGAAGCAATAGACGGTATTTCTCATCGTTACAGAAGATCTTTACGAGTCTCTACTCTTTTCAACCCTTACATTAAATGCAAACTGAGTTAGATTTTTTAATATTTTTCTTATTCCCGGTTTGCCAAACACAAGACAAACACAATTATCAATCATTGTGGAGAATTTCATAGATGCGCAAGTTTTACTGCAGATTATTACGTCTGGCTTTGCTTTTGAACGTGCCACAGATAGTGTGTCATAGCAGTGCTAGAGTTTTTGAAACAATAGAAGCCAGAAGAAAGGAAATCTGGATTATGGCTGCTGCTATCCAGCGACCAGAGTTTCTCTCAAATTTTCTCTCTTAGTATGAGCATCTTCTGTACCATTTAAATTGAACTGCCTCACCTCTGAATGCAATATAAAGCGTGCAGATGTTCCTGGGCCTATCACCGTGGACGGAAGGAGACCTGTGGGCAGCATGTTGCACGCAAATTCGTCTTTTCCTAACACAGGTGGTAGATTGCTTGCATTGGTTGACTTATTTTCATTGGAAACGAGTATGTTGTTTAACGAGTGCGTTAAGAGATGTGAGGTGCTGGCCATTGTTACAAAAGTGAGGAAGTCCTGTAGACAAATCTGAACTAGGAACGTTTAGAAATCTACAGCAAATGATTATGTAGAGAGAAGGTTTGCTTGAAAAACCCCAAATCAATGAAGATTGGAGAGACTGTTCCAGTAGAGTTTATCAAGGAGAAAGTGGAGCAAGCTGATGGACCCCAGTTTAGGTATTAGCACTGGAGGAGCTTTGCTAAAATGCAGTAGAGGATAGACGCAGTTTCATTCCTTATGGTGTGTTGACTTATAAACAAGAGCCCTATTGATTAACCCTAAAATGCAGGTACGGACGTTTTGCGTCCTTCTAACAAATGGAACAGTTTGTGGGGACGTAAAGGCCTCCTTTTACATCAGTTTTTATGGTTTCGTGAGCCAACAGGTTTTTCCTTAGAGACCAGGCTTGAAAAGAATGTTTGTGGAAATTGCGCAATTTTTGTCACCCAAAATTGGTGGACTCGTTGAAAGGCTTGCGTTCATGTGATGTTGCCGAGAGCTAAAATTTTGCACAAGGGCAAGCGTGGTCACTAAGCTTACGTGAATGTCCAAAGCAACGTTTGAAATTTGCCTTTAGTAGACAGTGGTCGGGCAGCTGCTCCACAGACTCATCTTGACTAAGGTAGAGACGCCCTTTCCCAACCAGGGTTCTATTCCCAACCCCTACGGTGTTTTGGGTCCAACCAGCTTATTTCTAAGCCTTGGAATGCAAATTTTTTCCCTTTTTAAGATTAAGACAAATGAAGTCATGACATGTGTCTCAAAAGAAAGTAGGAAGTAGTGAGCAAGAAGTGTTTTGGCTATGATCAAGATTAGGAGAGTCTAATGATTGGGTATGGCTTTTGAACACTTTATGCACTTGAAAAATTGTATAAAATTCAATTTTACATGAAAAATTCTGAAAAAATTTGTGTTACAATATTTTATATGAAGCCACCAAAGAAAATTTGCGCCACATTATTGCTCTAATGTGATGTCTTACAGGAGCTTCAATGATTGGGTATGGGCGGCTCCACCTTACTCCAATGAAGTTGCGAAGTTGGAATGCTCCAGTCACAGAAAGCAAGGCCTTGTACTTAAATTTGAAAGTGAGATCTCATGTTTTTACCTTTGTCTTCCTATACTTGATGATTTTGTCATGCATTTAAATATTGTTGTACATTAGTTGCAAATGGGACGTGGTTTTAATTTTTGATTTTTAGCACTTGCCTACCAGTTCCTTAGAGACACCCACTTTGACGGGTGTACTTGGGATTTGCCAACAACTCTAACTTGAATTTTTCTGGTGATCCTGTTGCGCACTCTTGAGCTCCCTCCTTCAGTATTGACTCAATAGATAACATTGTATTCTCATTTTCATTTGCAAGTGGGGGTTGTCTAATCATTTTGCCATGGGAATGGGGTCCATGCAAGGTTTCTACATATTCTAGTCCATTCAAGGTAAACCAGAGATGCAATTTGAACGCATTATTCGTTAATTTGGGAAAATGAGCTGTCCCAATTTGTACTCACCTAAATCTGAGATTATCACCTTAATTTATGTGGAATCATATTTGTTCAATTCAGGAAGCCTCTTGAAACTTGTTTAATGAACTTTTTGTTCAAATTTTCAGATGTTCATGAATTTTCTGTCCAAAAAGAGCGTCTATTTGGAAGATATATATCTCATTTCATTAAAAAATAGTCAACAGATTCCCAAACATGGCATTCAATTCCAAAAATACCAAAAGTCCCACTTTGTAAGCGTTTTCCCAAATTAACAAATAATGCGGTTTTGATGAAAGAACAAGATACCCTACATCCACAAGGAGCATATGTATTAACCCCTAAATGCCCAAGCGACAATATTTGGGTCTCAACAAAACTTCAAAGATGAATAAAACCTTATCAAATCACTTTTTTTCAGTATTTTATTTTCAATACAAGTTTGTTTTGAAGTCTATTTTCAATATCAAAAATCTGATTTTGAAAATGAAAGTTGATGGTTTTTCTATTTAAGATTTTGTACAAGGGTATCCACTGCAATATTGAGTTTTCTAGTGTTGGAAGATCTTGAAAATGGGCCTCAAATACACTAGAGCTTGGAGAAAAAATCACATTAGAAATCCATTAATAAAAATATAGGAGTAGATTTTGAAAGTCATAAATTGATTAAAGTTAAACATGTAATGACCTTAGACCTTGTATTTTTTTGGTAACCAACTTTTTAGATTTGATATGTGAAATGAGGATTAGAAATCTTCAAGTCAATTTTGCAGTTTTAACACCCTCATGTTCAAACATTATAATCTTTCAAACTATAAGTGATTTTGTTGTGTTTTCTTTTCCCATGTAATCTCTAACATGTTCAGTTTAAATTTGTACGGTTACAATTGAAATAAACTTGATGAAATTCATGGAAAGGTTGGTTAGTTGTTTTGTTTCATGGAAATTCCAAGAAGCTCAGATAAGGCTTGGGCATTTAGGGGTTAACCCTTAAATGACCAACCGACCATAGTACATAGTATGTATGATGCTGTATAATTGGCATTTGCTACCAAAAAAAGTTTTCATTTGGGATCTTGACTAGCTCTCTAGAACCGCATTGATCAATTTTGTAACTTCTTTGTTAATCAAATGTGATTAAGGTGTGAATGTGTTCCAAATACAACTATGTACTATGGTCGGTTGGTTGTTTAAGGGTTAAAGTAACCAGCATATGTTTCAAGGTAACCAATGGAAATAGAATAGTTAAGTTAACTATGCAAGTTTATAAAGATTGTTCTGTACACGTTAAACACAAGATGGAACAAAGCATCTTTTCAAGCACGAATAAGAATTATGTGGTAGAATTGTTACACAAATCATATGCACGTACGTAGAAAATGTACTCTTTGTGACCTTCCATATGTAAGTACTAAGTACTCATGTAGTACCTTCCTTTGTAGGTAAAATCAACTAGTGTAAATCACAATCTCAATTGGGGTTCATGTCTTTCGAAATAAACATCATTGTAAATCTGTATAACATGTATTGATTTTTAAAGTTCTAGATCTAAGAGGGAGAGATCATTGCATTAACAAATTCTGCAACAACAATTTATGTAAGGAGGGTTCAAAGAAGTTTTGATTTTTAACAATACTAAAAAAGAATAAGCCAAAGCATTGTAATTGTGTGAACAAAATCTTTTGTAGCGTAGCTACTTGAATCATGTTCTTTCAATATATGTCATTTTTAAGTAACTCTAAATTATGAAGACAAATGAGGATTGTACACGGTTATTTAAATACGGGAAATTTTCATGGATATCCCTGAAGTTTGCAATATTTGTATAGATACCCCTGATTTTTCAGAAATTGCACCCTTGGACCAAATGTTCAGGTCTTTGTTTTGCTGCAGTGTATGCCACTTCCTTTCTTCCTTTGTGCGCTCGTTGCTTTTTTTTTTGTCTCATTACGTTCCGTTCTTCAACATTGGTCATGAAGGAAGTACAAGCCCAACAAATAGATGCGTAAAAATTATGGTCCAAGGGTATTTGTGCAATTTCAGAAAAAGCAAGGGTATCTATGCAAATATTGCAAACCTCAAGGGTATCCATGAAATGTTCTCTCAAACACCTAGTCTTAACCCTTGAATGCCCAAGAGGACCAAAAGTGTCCTCACATGATTTCAGAGGCTTGTTTGAGGTATTGGATTTAATATTATGATCTTGCTATAAACAATAAATTACAATTAAGGTAGCAACACCCATAAATATGAGATCTCCAAGGGCATGACCTAAATTTGCACCCACATATATGTTTTTAGGTCCCATGATTGATAAATTCAAAAAGAAATTGGTTATGGGTGACAAGTGCATCCCATTTTAGTGCCAATGGGTATGGAAATGAGTTTAGTGAATGGCATTAAATGGTTTTGCAATACCATGAGTAAATAAACAAAGGAGGTGAAGACACCATTTAAGTACCCTAAGCATGGTATTTTGTCACCTTTCATGACAATTTTGGGTGCCCCATCTAACTTTTTAAGTAAATGTTCAAGCTAGTATTATGAGCGTATAAGCACATCAAAGACTTCAATAAGGGTCTTTTTTAGCATCTCCTACACGCAACTATACATTTTCATTGATTTGGAATTTGAAAAATCTTTGTGAACAAATGCTTGCAATTGGAGCTTTTAAATTGATGCCAATATTTTTGGTTTCCTCTTACTTAACAATATTTTCTTCAAAGTTCACCAATTGATTTTCCTACTCCAAAATCCTTAGTTTCACACTTACGGGTGTTGATGCCTTATGAAGGCATTCAAGTGGTCCATGCAAATGGAGTAATGACAAGGCAAGCTAAATGTTGTACAAGTACCTCAAGAGCCTCAATTGGGTGAAACACCATACATGCCGTAGTGGTAAGCAGCATTTTACAAATTGCAACCGATCAATACCCCTAACAATAGAACTCTAAACTAATATGCTTGGGATTGGGTGGTTATAGTGGTTTGTGGAGGTTATAGTAGGGTGGGTAGTGTTGGAACAGGTGAGATATTAGTTTAGAGGAGTTCTACTGTACAAGCTTCCAAATGTGTGCTTTTGTGGTAGTAGGAAATTTACCAATAAGGGTTCAAACATGTTTTAAACTCTTGTTGTGGCAACCCTCACCAAATGTACCAATCATTATTTTCCACATAGTAGCAATTTGAAACCCTAAAACTTAATATAAAAAGAAGTACAATCTTCAATAATTTGCAAGTGTATGCATTCACATCTAATCTTGCTACTCACAAAATTAAAGATGAATTAGGAGCCTATAGAATTTTGTAAAAATCATTAAGTAGCAACTACTTGCCCAAAAATGAGATTTTGCCATTACATTTAAGGTTGATCAAATGTTATAATCTCCCACCTCTCACAATCAATTGTTCTCAAAATTTGCTAGCCGTTTTCTAAGTAGGCATTCTACTATTTTCAGTGGTCACTTTTTGTGGATCATCCGATAACTGAGATACAATGCATCAAATTTGTAGGTCTCCAAAAACCCCTACTTTTGGTGAAAATGGCATGGGCGCTTAGGGGTTACGAGCATTTGGAAACAAATCCTAAGTTCATCAATTCTCAAGAATTTCACAATGCAAGTTCATTCATAGACGTTGTAGAATAATTTTTGACATAAGGTGAGAAAACTCAAAATCATTTATGTTGATTCGTTGGACCTCATAGTGCTTTTGTGACCACAACCTTAGATTGGCACGTAAACAAGCCTAGCAAGGCTTTGTCCTTATAGCACTTACTCAAGTTTTGAATAAGATATCTATTCAGACTACTTCAGAATTCCTGTGAGTAGGTTCTCTTCATACAAAGCTTCCTCCCTTGCAGTCCAGAGTCCAAGTCTCTTAGCTTTTCGTTGTGTTTACAAAATACTCCAAGAAATGAAGAAGAGAATCTAGAGTAACAGGGGTTACTCAACCCTAGACCAAAATTTAGGGTCTAATTATGATTTCAGGTACCCTCATCGTTACGAAACTATGCTCGGCACTGCCTATTGGTTTTAGGTGTATAAACCTTGCAGCACGTATTACATATGCATTTTCAAATTTATCCAGATAAATGCTTCTAAAATTATGATGGTCTAAAGCAGAAAATTTTCATCAAGAAAAGCTGCAATAGCTACTCCATTTATCCATTACCCTGAAAAATGTACATGGTCTAAGAGACGCTTATTATGAAAGTAAATTCCAACCAGTGAAGAATTAATAATATACAGAAGAAACGTGACGAAGTCGGAAGTCTTTTAACTAATCTCGCCCAGGAGGACTATGAAGGGCATTCGATATCTCAAGATGTCCTGCATACGTCCATGATCTTGCACCATCTAGAGCCAGTTTGTGAGCCCCGTCGGTTTCCAATACGGCTTCACCCTCTGGTAAGTTACTACTCGTGTAATCAGACAAGGCATTGCCTAGGGAGGGTACTAAAATTGGTCCTTCGTGTGGAGAGTTGGGGGTTTTCCGTAGAGCTGGAGGACTGACGGCAGGGGAAAAAACTGGCGAGATGGACGGCGTTGCATACGTGGTGCTCATAGCAGGGTTTCGCTTGGATCCAGTTGACATTCCTCTTCGGCTTGAGAATCCTATTCGCCGCGACATTGAACCGTCTTGGGCCAGGGAATTAGGTACTAATGACCTCTTCATGAGATTATCAGCATACAAGACATCGTCAATACGTGCGATGATGGTAAACGCTAGACTTTCCAGCACACGAGAATAGCTCTCAAGAATTGACTGTCCCACGTCCTGCATTGCAACAACTGATGTATTAGAAAAGCCAGATATCGTACATTAGGGCAATCCTAACAGATAATGATTGTTTGTGCAACGTGACATCTATGGAAGCCTCTCCTCGTACCAAAAGATGGTGGAACTAAATAAATTGCATCAAGTAAGGCAGGAGCACCCATAAGCGTCAATCTAAGGGTTTTCAACATGACGAGTATTAATAAAGAGCTAGCAAATTATAGGATCCTATTAGGAACAGAAAAATAAAGAGTTTGCTATTTTGAATGTATTATTTGGATACCGTGAGAATAAGTTGTGAATTTTTAAAGAGCAAACTGCCATTGTACCCATAACCACTATCAAGATTTCATGTTCACATGTTGTACATCTTTGTCATTACATCTATTTACTTCCAAAGATTTTCCAAGATTTCAGAGCTGACGGTTATGGGGACAGCGTTGCTTATGGGTGCTCCTACCTTAAAGCAAACCAACGTCAAAACTGCGTACAGGCATGAAAGACAGTGCCCAACTCATTCCATAGAACAAGAGGTTCTTGTGAAAAAATCGCTCCACTTCACCAACTATTTGGTTCATGAAAGAGCAGGTCTCGGTTATGTACATACCCTGTTAAACTGGATCTTATTCGCGTCCAAAGCGGTTTGCGCCATGCCTGGGACTCGCTGTTTTAGGCTTACTAGGACACTCTCCGCTCTTTCAGCAAGCATTGCCCTCCGCTCTGCGTCCCCACCAAAGTAATTCATTTTACTCCAGGAAGTCTTGCGATTATATTTGCTCTCGAACGGTGAGATCTCTGTCGCCGTCTTTGTCTGACCTCTTCGCCGCCATCCGACAACTGCAGCTTCTAACCGATTTGCCATCTCTAAAATGCTGTGTTCATCGTTAATGTCCAAGTTCGATACAAGACGGTCTGGAGAAAAGTGGTCGGAGGATACGGCTCGGTATAGGTCATCACCGAGACAGGCTCTGCCGTTCTGTAAGATGAAACTGCAACTTGTAAGATTCAATGCCTGCATCCTTGGCCTACTCGCAATCACCTGACTGGAATAGCTATATTGATATATACCGCAGTCGAAGACAAAAATTGGGTAGCCTATTCATCCAGTTCTACTCGGGGCGACGCGATATGGAATAGGTACCTTCGGTAGAGAGTCGAAGTAGCATTCCGGCGCTTCCATTTCGAGCAGAACTTGCGCATTGATAGCCAAGGCGGCTTTCAGAATTTGACTCGTCGCATCTCGTTGATGATGAAGAAACTTTTTGCATGATTCTGAAAGACCGTTTGCCGGCACGTTGAGTGTAGGCAACCACCACTTCTCTTCCTGCCGTTGCATAGAATGCCGCGCACTATTGTTGTCCTCAGAAACTGAAATCCCGTGGTCTACGTACCAGAACTCGGTCTCTTGATAACTCTCTAACGAATCCTGAGAAATCCACAGAAACGCCAGCATGAATCAAAGATGATGCAGCCACACAATCGTAAATCCCTACATGAGCCTCGAAGGAGTGAAATTTACAAGCAATTGCGTCATTGCTATGAAGATCATCATGCACTGCTCGAAACCTTGTGAGATAATAAGTCCGCAAATACAGTAGCACGAGCTAGCTCAAAAGGATCATCACAGGACTAGGAAATTTGGTTACATGGTCCTCTCGACATCAGTTATAAACAACTCTTCAATCCACTGCGAATAATACTAATACTCGATAGATTCTGTTCGGGAAGGGTAGAAAACGAGTAGACTGTCACACCACACGTAACAGCATAAAGAGCACATAGGGAACTCAGGAAAGGGGATCTTACAAGCAACATGTTGTCCAGCTTTCGAAGTGCTGGTAGGTTGATACTAAGATCTGATCGAGGTCTATTTACCATAACCTGCACTCAAAAAGACGACACCTATTAGGACTACTCTACACAAATCATCTAAATAAGCTCAGAATTATCACTTCATAAGTACTTAGATCACTTGAGTTTACCGTCGCATCAAAATCCGCAAAGACTGACATGATAAGAGGTGCGAGGCACAGTTTGCTAATAAGCACCATTGAGATTTGACAACTTAACACCGAACAGGAGAACTGGAT
The DNA here is from genome assembly GCA_963920765.1 of Ulota crispa. Lineage (NCBI taxonomy): Eukaryota > Viridiplantae > Streptophyta > Bryopsida > Orthotrichales > Orthotrichaceae > Ulota > Ulota crispa. Next base: position 5,459,672 of record OY987246.1, read on the forward strand.
CAAGACATTCCCGTACCTCCATGGTGCTTCCGTCGGGGTATCTCTGCAAAGAAGGGACCAGCTCAACAATGTGATCACTAACCGAAAGCATCCATTCCATCTCTCGCCTCCACATAGTCCTCCGCTTCATGGAGAGTGGTTCTAACCTCCACAACTCTCCAAAAACTGACGCTGGAATAAAATAAAAAGTCATCAGACGCTGGAACGCAATGCTTCCTAAAATTAACCCTGCAGCAGCGTAACCCGGAAGGTGAAAGTGCGTTTCCGTAATAAATGTAGTCAAATTGAAACGGCATTGATTTGCACCTGACAAATTCGTGATTGCATTCGATATAGCCAGGGCTGTGCAGACGCCTTTTCCCCCGCCTGACATGTCTTCCCCAAGAAGTAGCTTTGCAAACTTTTCCTTCATCATTTCCACCTCTGTACGAACAAACCAATTATCAGACAACGCCATACATTCACCCGTCTATACAAACGTGGAGACCGCCGATACTTACTTAAAGAAGACAACCGCTTTCATTATTTGAAGAGTTAACTGTTCCTTACGGGAAGATCCGCTTGTTGTTAGAATCTTTCAAGCTGGAATATGATGCACTATCTTCATGATATTATATCGAGAGGGCTAGGAGATGAACATTTACTAACCAGAGAGCATTGTCGTCTTTTTCTCCCTCTTTTCTTCCCATACGAAATTTTTCCTTCCACTAGTCATATTCGACGAAGAAGGTGACGGAATTGCACATTGTCTGTCCATTCTAGCCAACGGCCACCCCAGAGGCGAAGATCCAGTCGAGCTGCTTGCAACGTCATCACCGTGATTCAGACTGAAACTCAAATCAACGTCCCCCATAAGGTCCAGGCTAAGACGTTCCATACTAAGGGTTGAACTTGTCCCATCAATGCTGCGAACCTCAAACTGATCTTCAGATGCAGCATCAACCTGTATCCTCCCCGATTCGTTCAACGACGAATCCCGTAACCCTTTCATCTTGGGCACAAAATCTGAGTACCAAAAGCCAATGACAACGGTAAACTTACAGAACGTTCCAGAAACTTTAGTGCAAGGCCCCTTCCTTTGCCAAGTATAATGCAGAAAATAAGCAAACAAAACGACCGATAACCACCAAATTACTGTTTCCAGAAACGTAAATTGCTGAAACATAACGCAATTTGCAGAGAAAATCGCTGTAAAAACTATGATCTACACTAAACGAGCAAGATCACGAGGTATTAAATTGGTTTCCAAAACACGATGAGGAATAAACAGATAAATCTATAAAACTCTTCTAAAGCCTTAGAAGAAAAATAGACGAAACGAAAAGGAGGACTTCACGATAATAAATGCTCTCATAAAATACTCTGTAAAAAACTAATAGATTCTGGGCAAACAATTTAAGCAGTCAAGAAAGTCAAAGGGAAATCGTGATAAAGGCAAGACCGATTATTAATATCAAGCAAGATCAGAGCAGGCTTAAAGCTAGATAGGAGGTAAAGGGACCTGGAGAAACCTACGAAAAGCGGCGCAGCAACTCACAGACTTGATGTGGTCGGAATAGCAAAGAGAAGTGGCAGAGTACTGCTGCGCGTGAGTTGGAGGTGTTAGACGACGTGGTATCCGCAATCCTCTAGACCATGATAGGTTCTTTAAGAGGCGCAACAGAGCAAAACCGAGAAAAGGAGAGCCTCGCTCTTGACCACTTGCTAACCCTCTAGTGCAGGAGCCAACGGATCCGATCTGTTTGCCTTCGATTTGATCGCCCTGTTCCATCCCTATGTGTTTCCTCTACCTGCCTCTGACCCTTCCATCTTTCTACACATACGCTCTCCGGATTAATTTACGTCCAAGATAAACTTCATCACCCTGGTATACATACACTCCCTTCGAGATTGCTGTTTTCGAAAGCCAAGAATGCAGACGAAAACGCCTCACGAACCTAAGCGTACGAAAAAAGCACACTAGGACAAGGCTATAAATCTACTACCGGAAACGACTAGCCGCCGTCATCACTGAACTACGCTCCTCGAGGCTGCAGCATTTCTTTTTTAGCGTATCACCAAGATACACTCCGTCAGAATTATCGACTCACATTCTGTGTCAGCGACCTTTTTCCATCCGAAGCTGTCCATTTCAAAATACTCACCAGTCGGTCTTCAGTCTTCAAATGATGGTCATCCTGCACTCGAGACGCATTCACGGGAAGCGCTTTGAAAGCGGACAGATAGTGCCGGCGCTCGTCATCATCCCGTAACGGACCACACGTGTGAGAAGCTCTACGGAACCTGCCGAGCTCCTCGAGGTGCCAGTACCAAAGACTTTTCTCACAGGCAATGAGGCATGCCAAGACATACTTCTTCCGCCACTGCCATTACGCAGTGAAGCATTCAATTCATTGTCTCGTGTCACACCAGCCTACCAACTCCTCACGCACAAGAATCGCAACATCGCCTCAACAGCACCAGAAACTCAACGGCGTTCTCAATCCGAGGTAACTTAAGCAGCACCTTAAACAATTGATTCCATCCTCAAGCTCTCAGGCTCCCTATCGTTTGTAATCAACACAACATTTCCTCCAAGCTCCAGTGATCAACATTTCCTCTCCATTCTCTCCTCTTTCTTAGAGCATTAGCGCCGTCACATTTACCTCAACAACAGTCGGCACCTCTAGAACCACGACCTCTACTTCTGATCTAAAACCTTCCTACTTCGCAGCCGCCGCTTGTTCTTCGCCACCACAACGCCGATGATCTCTCTCCTTCGCTCTCGTCACAGCATTCACCTTCAACCGATGCTCCTACGCGATGAAAGATCACTACAAACCCCTGCAACTCGCACGACCTCATTAAACGTCCGTTTCGCACGCAATCTTCGGCAGATTTCGGAGAAAGAAGCTCGCAGCCACTGCAGAGATCTACCAGTCGAGCTTCAACAGAAATCCCGACACACACGCGCCTGCATTGAATCAGGCGCCTCCAAAATTGCGATTGCACCGTCGTGGCTTTCTCTGCGTCTGTGTCGCAGTCGACGGAACTCCTCCCGCTACTCTCTCTGCACAGAATCCGTAGATTTCGGTGCGAAATCTACGACCTGGAGTCTACGGGTTCTTCTGGCGGGGGGCGAGCTCTGGGACGTCGACAGCTGGTTTGGTATTAAAGGAAAAAGACAGAAAGACTCGTAGATGTGTGGATATCTACGGATTTGGAATTGTGAACTGTCGGAGTTGATTGGCCCGATGGCCGAAGCCAGGTCGCTTTGTGGGTGATTAGGCTGATAAAGCGCAAAGTATCGATAAATGCGGACGCTCAGAAGAATTAGGCAGAACTTTTTCCAGAACTCTCAGTGCTCTTTTTATATAAGTTAAAACCATGCCAAGATAATCTATAAAAAAAAAATTCAATCTTCACCAACCCGCCAGCAACCATATAAGTAGATTTCAATAAGTGCAAACGCCCTCAACTTAATTTGAGTTGATTTTGCATGATTAGTATGAAAATGTGATGTGCTTCCTGTCCTTATTCTTCAAGTATATATAGTTTTGGGCACAACTTTATGTCATTTCTTCAGTTGCAGTTTGGTGACGGAGCCTCCTTAACCCTTAAGTGCCCCAGCGTCTCAAATCTAGCCTCTCCATTCAACAATCTGTTGTTTTTGACTATTATAATCTTTTGATCCGTGCAATGCATGCTTACCAAACTTTTCAAACATATGCGGATCCTAAGTCTCTTGTAATGTCAACGAGTAACTCTTCTAGATGTTGTTTTTGAACTTGCAACGCCAAATTGTTTGTAATGAGGTCCAACATGGCATGAATTTGGGTTGGGCGCTTAGGGGTTAATGCAACATCCTTCATAAGTTCTTTAGTTGAAATACGTGCTTGCAAAATCTTTTTGAAATTTTATCCACTTAAGTTACACTACTTGAGATAATATTCAAATATTGCATCCCACATATGTTAGAATCAACCTAAATGAACACTATCAATTTGGACATTTTTTTGCCCATTCAAACATGTTAACACGTGCGTGCCCTAGCGACGTGATCTTGTCATTGCATGATTTCAAAAGCTTGTTTGAGGCACTAGATCTTTCTTTTGATCTTGCTATGAACTAAAATTATGAAGGCTTCCAAGTTGTCCATGCCAATGGAGTAATGGCGAGGAAAGCCAAATTTTGTACAAGTGCAGCAAGAGCTTTGATTGGGTGAAACACCATATGAGGGTGGTGGCAAGTAGCGTTTTATAGGCTACAACTGGTCAATATCCCTTGCAAGCTTCCTTACAACTAGTCAATATCCCTTGCAAGCTTCCTTGTGTGTACTTTGTGGTAGTGGGAAAGTTGTTGGTAAGGGTTTAAGCATGTTCTATAACCTTATTACAGCAAACGTCAGTGATTGTGCTAGTCATTGTTTTCCGTGCAATAGCAATTTAAAGCTCTAAAACTTAACACAAAAAGAAGTGCAATCTTCAATAATTTATAAGTGTGTGCATTCACATCTAATCTTGCTACTCACAAAATTTAAGATGAATCAAGGGCTTATAAAATTTTGTAAAAATTATCAAATAGTATCTACTTACCAAAAAATGAAATTTTGCCATCACATGTTGTTTGATCAAATGTTATAATCTCTCATCTCCCACCCACGATTAATAATTCCCAAAATTTGCAAGCCATTTTCTAAGTAGGTGTTCCACTATTTTCAATGGTCACTTTTTGTGGGTGGTCCGATTGATGGCATGGGCGCTTAGGGGTTAAGCATTCTGGACATACCAATTTGGAGACTCTTTCTATAATACAAATTGCTTCATTATTGCACCTTGTGAATTCACCTATATCTTGAACTAGTGCATGTTCTGAATGTTGGGCGTACTAATTGAATTAGGTTGTGCAGATTTTGTTTATCATGAAAAAGATCTCAAATTCAAAAGTTGTACGTCCTTTTCACATAAGTTTGACACATAGGTTCATTTTTTAAACTTATATCTCATTGGAACACATCACCCACTCGAATCAAAACTCTAAGAAAATCTAAACATTAAATTCTAAAAAATTACACCTAACACAAACATATACTACATATACAGTACTGAAGATTATTTTCTTTGTAGGCTTATCTTTTATTGAAAGAAATCTACGTGAACACTCTTTAATTGAAAAATGCCTCTACTTAAACAAAGACGTCGGTAATTTCATTTTAGTTTTGGTTTTTTAATTTGTTAGAGCCAGGTCGGCAGTCTGTTCAGTACATTGAGCGCGGAGATCCAAAAAAACAATGAAAAGCAAGCCAAACGAAATGTAAGAAGAAGAACAAAAATTGAATCGATAAAGTAAAACTCAGCTATATTTTTGGGAAATGTTTAATTATAGTGTAAGTTTATAAGCAATATCTGGTGCATGAACCGGTTGAAAGTGAAAAATGTAAGATTTTAACCATTGAAGCTCAAATTCTCCCCAAACATTTTGGTACAATACAGCTATGCAAAGACTATTTTACATGAATCATGCATCAGTAGAGAAAGAAATTCAAAATCCTTTGAAATTGAGAAAACAACAAGGTTGCTTTTGGGCCATTTGGCGACTGTTGGGAGGTTTTATCTACCTATCCTATGTTGTGCTAAAGTGCCAACAGGCAACAACCCAGATTGGCAACAGAAATAGCCAACAAATCCAAGTCAACAGTATACTACTTTTATCCACATTCCTTAAAATATTTTACACTTTGACGTAAGATCCAAGGAGTTTCTAAAGGTTCTCCATTGGTAGAGCAACACGTACCCCTGAATTCTTGCGAGCACGGGAGACCATACATAGAATCTCCCACGTGAGCACGTTCATCCACATCGCTTCCTACTATTAGTAAATATAATCTATACCAAATAGTGCATTTTGGTTGCCCTAATTTCTTGACATTCCACACTATTTAAATACTTATTGTTACTATAATAGTTTTTATCATAATTATTGTGGTAAATATTTTTTAATAAATTTGACAACTTCTACAAAGCTATAGAAACACAAAGTAACAACATCCAAGTTGTAAATCAAGTGAAATTTTAATATAAAGACTTACATGCACTTTCAAGTGGATAATTGGTGGGTCATGAGGTAAATTTTCAAGGTAAGACAACCTAATTGTTAAGGCACCCTAAATGCACTATTTGGTATAACTTAGCAAGTATAATGTTTTTTTGAAAGGGGTGTTTCTATTTCATCTAATTTTCCTTTTCTTACTCTTATTACTTCTTTGTATTTGAGAACTATAAAAATGAGATAAAAATATGGTGCAAAATTTGCTTAAAGTTTCTTTGTTGGAGCTGAGATTCATAGAATTTATAATAGAAAAAATGTGATGTTAATTACTGTGGAAAAAGAAAAGGCAATTATGGGACTTTTGGATTTCCTATTTTTGAAAAAAATCAAGTGAGTACTCTTAAATACTCTTTCAAGGCCATGCCACACAGAAAGAAACCAGCTTTTCAAAACAACGTTTTGTGAAAAACAAGTGGCCACTTTTACTATTTGGTGCAAAAGCAAATTCTTATACTTTTTATACCTATAGTTTTTGTTTGTTCAAAAGTGGCAGTTTTGAGAGTTTTCAAACTAGCATCTCATACCTCCTGCCCTATCTTTAGGAGAACAATAGATGAAACATTGTAATAGTGATTATCTCCTAACTTTCCAATAATACAACTTACTTATTCATCCATTTCAAACCAACTATTTTGGTATGTGTGACCCCGGCATCAAAGACACCCAACTCCCAAAAATCCGAAAATTATGTTTTTTTTTCAAAGTCTGTGGAGTACAAGTGTTTAGGGTAGTGGTAGCATGTTGATATCTATAGACTAGAAAGTATTATAACAAAGTGGAGGAATTGCGGAGAAATTTTCTCTAGGTGGGTGGCTCTATCAACAACAATAATTTGAGCCCAAGATAGAGTTGTACTTGTTGGTTATTAGCTTTACCTTGCGTAGGGTAAATTTTGTTGCCATGGATCAATCTTGCCACAGATTTATAAAACTCAATTTGCATTTTCAATCACCTTTGGTGTGGTGTTGTGAAGCATGGATCTAATAAATTGAAAACAACTTCAAAAATTTACTAAAATGTAATTAATTTTCAGTTTTCAGAAGGGAATTGGAATTTTGAACAAGCCTGCCAAGTCATGGACTCATGCTAGGACCACAATGGCCAAAGCAAGTTGTGTGGAACAAACGAAGAAGAAAAATTCATTTTTCGTATTAGGGAATTGATATATACACACTGCACACTGAGAGTTTGATATATGCACATTCGGGGGGTTTTGATATTTACTATGGACAAGTTGAATTTGAATAGTTTTAATTCAAGTTTGGATTTAAAGACCTTGATTTAGTCTAAAACTACAAAGGAGGTTATTACTGAACAATACAAAGTGGAAACGAGAGTGGAAAAGCTTAGTCAGGGGACAAATTGTTACTTTTACTCTTATTTGTAAAAAAAGTTAAACTTTTTCATTGGACATTATTGAATTGTAACTTGGTCTCTAACTTCAAATCTCAATTTAAACTTTCCAAGTTCGATTTGTCCATGGTAAATATCAAACTTCACCCGCTGGTGTGCATATAGTCAATTTCTTTGTAATACTAGCTGACAAACATTGTGTATAGTACCCAAAAGAAAGAGTACATAACACCCTTTTATGGCATCCAAAGAAGTATATATAACTATGTATAACAAAGAATATAACTCACATTTCATTCTCACAATTTTAATATGCGATCCTCATGCAATCTTGATCAAGCATACCAAATTTCAGTTACTAAAACCCAAAATCTTATTTTTGGTAAATGATTTTGTGTCAAAATCATGGTTTTGCAAGAAAGTTGATTAATAAATAGTGGTGATGAATTTTTGAGATTTGATTGCATGGATATGTAGGAGACATCCATACGCACATCTTCCTTTCAAACAAACATTTTCAAAAAAATTCAATATTTGTTTTGTAGAGATTTTAATGTCATAGTGATTATGACCAAATTTAGTGAAATTTATGTTTCTTCATAGAAATTAGTTTTTGTTATTTGACTCATATATTGTGATCAAATTTGTACCTTTAAACATGATGATATGATTTTTTTGCCATAATCTAATTTCTGTGAAGAAATATGTATTTCACTAAATTTGGTCATAATCACTATGACATTAAAATCTCTACAGAACAAATATTGAATTTTTTTGAAAATGTTTGTTTGAAAGGAAGATGTGCGTATGGATGTCTCCTACATATCCATGCAATCAAATCTCAAAAATTCATCACCACTATTTATTAATCAACTTTCTTGCAAAACCATGATTTTGACACAAAACCATTTACCAAAAATAAGATTTTGAGTTTTAGTAATTGAAATTTGGTATGCTTGATCAAGATTGCATGAGGATCGCATATTAAAATTGTGAAAATAAAATGTGAGTTATATTCTTTGTTATACATAGTTATACATACTTCTTTGAATGCCATAAAAAGGTGTTATGTACTCTTTCTTTTGGGTCCTGTACAGGGATCCATGCTATGGATTACTAGATGACCTCTCTACCATTCAAGGGCATCATTTTGCTAACAACAAACTAAAAACTAGCCTATTTGAAAGAAAACAAAAAGGTGAATGAAAAAATTCGAGGAATCTATTATGTTTTAAAGAAATAAGTGCCGCTACTTGTCTTTTGTAAAACCTCCTTTTTAAAAACTATTGTTTTGAGTTGGTATGGCCAAGCTTTCATGGCCAATTAAAGTTGAGAAAGGCACAAAAAAATTTCTAAGCAAAATTTGAGCCGCACTTTTACCTCATTTAGACATTCACTACCTGAACACGAAGAAAATTGGTCAAAAAAATGGATGAAGTTGACAATCCATCCCAAAATAATTTGAAGTGCGTCTACATTTGGATGAAAATTGCTAATATTAGCTAATGTCGCGGACTAATGTGCAAACATGGATCATTTTATCCATTTTTCCCTCACCTGCGTTCAAGGGTATGTATTTCTCAACCAATGAATGACCAAAATAAATTCCCTGGTACGGGGGTTCCAGAATTCTCTTGTAAACCAAACTGCATTATATGAACCAGGAATTGTGGACGGTTATTTCCAGATGGAATCGTTGAAGATGACCTGCCACTAAGGAAATTGATATATGCACACACGGGGTTTGTTATATGTACACTGGGGGGTAAATTTTAGATATTTATCATCAAGAAGTTGAACTTGGAAATTTTGAATTCATATTTTGATTTAGAGATTTTGATTTAGTTTAGAATCACAAAGTAAGATACAATTGAACAACATTCAATGAAAAAGCTTAGTTTTTCTTATAAGTAAGGGGTAAACGTACTTATTTGTCCCCTAGCTAAACTTTTCCATTAAGGTAGACATATCCATTCTCGAACCCTTTGCAATTCTGACCCATGTGTACCCAATGTGCTCATTTTAGATACTGAAATGAACACCTTGGGTACACAGGGGTTGGAATTGCCAAACGGTTGGGAATGGGTATGTCTACCTTAGGTGTTGTTCAATTGTATCCTTCTTTGTGGTTCTAGACTAAATCGGTGTCTTTAACCCCTAAAGGCCCAAGAGGTAAGGGCAAAACATAGATGTGTTATAAAATGATACTTTTGTAACTTTAATGAAGTTTGCTTCAAAAGAGAAAATATGAGTCATGATGTTTAGTAATTATCCATACATTCAAACAATCAAAAAAGTTTTTTATTTTTATTTAATGAATTTAGAAGCATTTACCATTTCATATTCACCAAAATTACATATTTTATTCATAGATTTTAAAATTAGGTGTGATTGGTTAGAAATGGACATTCTATCCTTAAATTCAAAAATACTATCTTTTTAAAGGAGAGAACATCATTAGTTTCCCAAAATAGTAAATTTTGTAACACTAGCAAATATTGAAGTATTTGTTTTTGAAAAATTCTCCTTGGTGGAGTTTAACTTGGATTGACATGATTCAAGTTGGGATGGAAAGTAGACTTGCTTCTCTATCTAACTAATTAATATATTTATTTTGAAGTTTTTCTCATCTAGGGTAGCCCACAAAAAGGGGTAGCAACTAGAGAATTATCAATTGAGCGCTTAGGGGTTAAATCAAATTGTTAATTCAAATTTTCCAAATTCAACTTGTCAATGATAAATATCTAAAATTCACCCCTCCCGGTATACACATAACAAACCCTAGGTGTACATTTATCAATTCCCTTTAACCCCTGAGCGCCCTAGCGCCTCATATATTGCCTCCCACAATTTCAAATCCTTGTTTTGAGGCACTGGATCTAACTTTTTGATATTGCTATAAATTACAATTATGAAGGTATTCAAGTTGTCAATGCCAACAGAGTAATGGCAAGGAAAGCCAAATGTTGTACAAGTGTTGTAAGAGATTTGATTGGGTGAAACACCACACGGGGCGTGGTGGCAAGCAAAGTTTTACAGGTTACAACTGGTCAATATTCCTTGCAAGCTTCCTTGCGTAAGCTTTGTGGTAGTGGAAAAGTTGTTGAAAAGGGTTTAAGCATGTTTTGGAGCCTTATTACGGCAACTGTCACTAACTGTGCCAGTCATTGTTTTCTATGCAATAGCAATTTGAAGCCCTAAAACTTCACCTAAAAAGAAGTGCAATCTTCAATAATTTACAAGTGTGTGCATTCACATCTAATGTTGTTGCTCACAAATTTTAAGATGAATCAAGGGCTTATAGAGTTTTGTAAAAATCATCAAATAGCAACTTCCTACCAAAAAATGAGATTCTGTCAACACTTGTCGTTTGATCAAATGTTCTAATCTCCCATCTCCCACGATTAATTGTTCCCAAAATTTGCAAGTCATTTTCTAAGTAGGTGTTCCACTATTTTCAGTGGTCATTTTTTGTGAATCATTCGATTGACTGAGATACTATGCATCAAAGTTGCCGGTCTCCAAAAACCCTGATTTTGGTGAAATCGGCCTGGGCGCTCAGGGGTTAAAAGTCGTTGATCACCTTGGATTAAGATAGCCACGTCATGGGGGTTAATGCTAAGCATAGCACCTGCATGAACCCGAATCCAAAGGAATGAAGTAAGTTTGAGCATTGTCTAACTTTACATGCAGCAAATCCCGGATTCTATTTTTCTGTTCTTTTCAGTTTCTTACTTTTTGCAGTAACAAGCCTGTAATAAGGACCAATGACTGACGTTATCATTGGAGGGAATGTCTCTGATTGGCCCTGGTCCTGTGCATGTGTCAAAATAAGAACTCTCGACTTCACTGTTGAACTTGATTGCAGAACCAACCTCTTTTGTTGGCACTGGACCAGACGACCAGTGTCCGAGGAGTTTTGAGCTTCCTCGGTAAAAATAGTACGGAGTATAACTTTATTCTCATCTTCAACCGGTTCTTTTAGTGCATGTATCAGACATTGCCTATTCACTTGTACTTCAATGAGAACTTTCTCAAAACACAGCCAGTTTCTCTCTAGTAAGGTTAGATTCATATTTCAATTAATTTTTTTGGCATTTCACTTAGCTAACTTTTTTTTGTTTCTCAACCCCTAAATGCCTGAGGCACTGATTTCTAGTGTAAGGGTATCACCACCAAACCCCCAAAAAATTGGCATGTTTTGGGCTTGCAATAGGAGGGGCCATCAAATTTGGAGGTTGGGGGCCATTGTCATGGCATGTTGAGAGGCCAAGGAGTCTTGGCCGCCATGGGCTCCCTTCTTTTGTGCTAAAAAAGAACAAATTGTGAGTGAATCACGTTAGAGGAGAAAGGTGCGCCTCTTGTTTCATTAGGTTTTGGAGGCCAAGAGGTGGCTTGAAAGCAAGGCAATTTTTGAGAACATGGCAAGTTTTGGGGTCACCCTTTCCAAAAGGTCATCCATTTTTGGGGTTGGGTGGGACTCTTTTTTGGGAGTAGACCGGCCTCTTCCCATAAGGCCATCCTTTTTGTAGGACGGGTGGTGATGCTCTAAACTCCACCAGAATTTGGTGCTACAAGCATTTAGGGGTTAATTCATGAAGGGCCCTTGGGCTTTGGAGCTACGGTACCAAATACAGTCGCAACCAATATTCAAAAATTTGAATTAGCTAGAAATGAAGTGTTACAACCATACATATTGAAGGATTGTATGATGGTGGGTGCATAAATTTTTTTGGAAAGCCCTCAAAGGAGCTCAAATATATCTATACATACAACCATACATACAACCACAAATGGCTTTTGTGAAATTCAAGGGTTAAATCTTCTCACTCATCAAGTTAAAATGTAGAGGAGGAGGATTTACATAAAGAGAGGATACTTTGAGGAGGTTTGAGTAGTAGGCTAGCTAGTGCTGTAGGGAGAAAGTCTCTTGTAGCACAATTGCCTGTAATGTGCAAGGAGAACGAGTTAAAATTACAAAAAAAAAAAATGGTTGAAATCAAAACATGTAAAAAAGTTGAGTCAATCTTTCAAAAAAAACTAATAAAGATATATTTCAATATAACTTAAATGTAAAAAATACTAAGGTGCAATCTACTGAAAAACTGATTGAAAATGAGAAATGCCCAATTTTAGTTGGTAGAGCTCAAATTTCTCTCCAAACGCTAGTTGATCGTCGTTAGAATTATTACAAAAATTAAAAGCTTGTTCGGCACCCATTGTCTTCTTGTGTATTGTTTTTTTTTAACAACTTAAAGTAGTAGTATAAATACTCACATGAGAAAAGAAAGGTGTTAGATAATGATCCCATCCAAAAAAGGTGCCAACCGTCTAGTTTAGCTATTGCAAACTTGGGACTAAATCTCAACTCATCACTTCTTGTGACTGTAGTTTGGATTTGGTTTAGTATTCAAAATTAGACTAATTTCTTTTGTTTTACTTATGGAAAATCATCCTTTATTTTTGTGAAATGGATCTTGCAAACAGACGACATTATTTTTTGAGCATAAAACAGTGAATCATGAGTAGTGAATCAATATTTTGCTGGAACCAATCATCAGCTTAAAATCAATTGAAACACTAAAAAAAGTGACAAGTTTTCAAAAAATGAACATTTAAATGCACAATTAGAGGGCCCTAAGTACACAATTATAGACAAAGCTCATGGCTTTGGGCTCATGGATTCCCGCTCACGATATAGCATTCAGTGGTTATAGATATTGGTTTATGGATGCTTCTATGATAATTTCAATGCCTAAAATGTTTAGCATTTGCTGATGAGAACTTAGGATTGAATTCAATGCACTTATGATCAACGTTTTGATATTTTTTGTAGGTGGGTAAATAGTTAAAAAATACAGAAACACCAAGATACTATGAAATCTCGATTTTTATTTTTTTATTTTTATTTTTTTGCTAACAAGAATTGTTAAACTTCCCATCTGACTGGTCAGGTCACCGTATGTACTTACATTGCAAATCAGTGGACATTCAAGGGTTGGAGTAGGTTTAATTGTTTTCAAAAATCCACTTCATCATTCAATGTCGACTCATTTTTAAAAGAAAATAATCTAACCCACTCATAGTGTAGCATACATTTAAGACCTTCGAATGTATTTTGATGATACAAATTGTTTATTTTAGACTCACACTAATTTTGAGATGACTTGTTTTGCATAAAATTGTTCATATATTCATGTTATTACTAATCCATATGTTTCATTCCTCCTATTGGAAAGGAACAAGTTGAGGAGTCGAAAAAGCCACTTCACACTATTTACCCAACGTTAGGTTTTTCTATTAATATGAGACAAGCTATTTAGTCTGCAATACAAAAGTGATATGTGTCAACTTAAGAGACATCCTTTTCTCTAATACATACCGATACATATATCTCGTAAGGATTTCTCTCTCTTTTGGAACTTCATTTGTGATTATTATATTAAAAACAAAAAGTAAACCTAGTAGGAATAGAGGTGAACCTATTTAAGTCCATAGTTATTTGAAGATCAATCAATTAAGAGAAGATTAATGTGGTAGTGTATTTCATCACCATCCACCCAATTTGTTCCCCACTTTAACTCATATTAGCACACCTCAAGAACAAGATAGGCAACTCTTTGTCAATTATATATTATTTTTAAGAAAATATTTTGCAAATAGAATATATATATATATATGCTAGTGGATCCATATGCCCGCCGTTCCGGCGGAAGGTTATCTCCTTACAATCTAACCACCCCCTATCCTCACGTATACCCCATCCTTGAGGACAACCACCGCAAACATAACCGCCATTTAATCTTCTTGAAACATGTCAGCTTTGCAACTACCCAACTAGTAGATCGTATTCTATTATTTATATATATATATATATATATATATATATATATATATATAGGGAATTACTACAGTGACACCCTAAATTGCTAACAAGACACCCCCTCTGAGCATAAAATTTGATAATTTAGTGCTATTTTTGATTTATTAAGTGGTCCATCATTCATTTAGTGACAACATTATCACATTCTTGAAAGAAAACATGACAAATACAAAAAAAAGTTGAAATATTATTGCACCAATACTATTTTTTGATATGTTTTTGCTTTAAGTAACTCAAAAGTCATATATTTTTAGTTTGAAATTTAAGCACACCTTCTTTTTTAGTATAGCTTTAGAATGATAAAGGTGAAACAAATCTTTTAATCCAAATAAAAAAATATGCAAAATCAGCATTAAAAATCACATTTTCATGCTTAGTGGGGGTGTCCCGTTAACAATTTAAGGTGTTGCTGTAATAATTCCTTATATATATATATATATATATATATATATATATATATATATATATATATTCACACATACACATACATATTACAATGATTTATATATTTGCCAATTCTCATTTAGAGCAAAGAAGATTTTTTGATTATTTACTAGTCAAACATCATGCACTCAAGAAATGCATGGTGGTAAGGAGAAAATGGATAGAACTATCCAGATGTGCACCTCCATTCATAAAAGTTGCTAATATTGGTCAATCTCATGTAAGACTTGGTACGCTTATCATTCTTTTAAGCGGGATTTGGCAGTTTCATTAAAAAAATCCTAACTTCTGGGTGTCAAGGTAGCTAGTGTTAGAATGAGATAATATTTTGACCAGAACCTGTATACAATAAATTCTTTGCCTTTGGATAAGGTATCACTATGTTTAAAAGGTAGAATGTGTATAAGTACTTCTACATCAACCACAATTTCACTTCTTTCTTATGCTATGAAATTCGTAAATATTCCATTTAAAGTTTCGTCTTCATTTAGAAAATAAATCATGCCGAATATGATATCTATATAAGCTATCAAACAAATACATCATGGCTGTGTGCACAAATGCTTGGGATTGAAACACAAGTTGGTTCCAAGAATTCTATGATGTAGGTTGGGAGCAGATTTGGCAAATTGCTTGTTTTTTGAGCCAAAAAACTAATTTGGCATCAGATTTCATAATTAGACAAAAATTAGGTATTTTCAAGAAAGTTGTTACTATTTGGCATTCAACCAAATTTTTAGTAGAATCAAGTCTTTTTCTAAGCATCTTCAATTTTTTTAAGTTAACCCTTGATGTATAGTTTGCAATAGATTGAACCCTTCTGGAATCGGCCTTGACCTTCCATTGTTAGTTAAGCTTAATGACTTTTATCATGTTTGGCATTTCAATTTTTTTGATTTGACATAGGGCATTTTTGAAGAATTATTTTTATAATAATAAGACTAAGTTTTGGGAAGTTCTTTCATGCCTAATTTGCCCTCAACCACTAGAAGAAAACTTGGTTGAAGTTAACATAAACTACTTCATGTTTTCTTGCTTTTAATGCAAATTTTTGCCTTAAAAGCAAAAAAATAAGTAGTTTATGTTGACTTCAACAAAATTTTCTACTAAGCTAACCTACAGTATTGAGAATGGACATTTGGTCTAAGTTAGTGGTTGAACAGGCCACAAGGTCTCCATCTACATTGGGTTTCAATTACTTAATATAATATAATTTATAATGTACAGAAATACGCAAATTTTTATTGATTTAAATTCTCAAAACAAACTATTTTTAAACACCACGCATTCTTTCTCTACCACAAAGAATTATAAAAAATGACTATTTATGCGCCTCCCACAGTCCCACATACCGTACCTTACATCGTATTTGTAAACCTAAAGCTACAAAAATAATATCGTAATTTTAAGTACAAGTTATCCATGCACAAAGCTCCTCACACTTGGTACAATTTGGGCATCATGTACTTATATACTTTTTAATGACTAACAGCTCCATTCCATGGTGTCCTATTGTAGTACCTTTTATTTTGGGGGGTCATAATTTTTTCAGTACTCGGTTGGTACTCTTTTGTTGGGATACCCTTCGATCAAATACAAGTACATGACATGATAGCCGATTTTGGTCCCCAAATTCTATGATGACAACAAAATTTGAATTCACATGATTATCAAATATTTGGCTGCAACTCATTTAAAAAATACGTTAAACAGAAAATTTTACATTTATTTTTGAAATCACATCAAAACATTTAAAATCTAAATCTAAAGCCCCAAAAGATTATTTGTCAAGATCAAGAATGTCTATTTATTTGATTTTTTTGCTTGCTCTTGTATGGTGGTTCTTGACCTTTGCTTTCTTTATCTAGGGTGTTGACAATCGATTGTTTACTTTGTAATTCTATTTGACATTGTTGCTTTTTTCAAAAAAGAAATGCAAAAGAGAGAAAAAGACAAAGGTGTGATATATCAAATTAGGATGAAGCTGCTTATTTACAAGGCATCCCACAAGAAGTCTTTTCTTCTTGGAAATTTGTGGATAAGCCATTTTATTTATTAATGACTCTTAAAATATTAGGTAGATAATTGATTAGACATTTCTTGTAACCTTAGAGTATGATCGATTAACAAACATATGAACGATGTTACCCTCAATATCCTTTGATGCAAATATCACACTTTGTCAGTTCGTAACCTTTCAATATAAAATGAAATGATACTCTTAAAATATGGTGTTGATATATTTTATATCAGCAAAATATGTTCTCACTTATATCCTTCCAGTATAGTAAATTCCTCATCAGAATTAAGACTAATTGCATATTTCGCCAAGATACGGAGACAAGAGTATTTAGATTTGAAGTGTATCAAGTAAGGAAATAAGCAAGGGTGAAGATATAGTACTTTTTAATATTATAAAACATGTCAAATTTTAAACCCAAGACCATGACATTCGGAGGATTTTTGAGAATTGGCATTGTGCAGGTAGCTTGAATGCTCAAATCGAAAGGGGAAAATTCTTGCCCACTCCACTAATCCTACTAGCTCCCACATTAAGCGTCATAAATCCCATGTTTTCTAGTAGTTTTTGCTTTACAATTCTTTGTTTTTCAAATGTGACACATCCCACAAGATATAGTTATTGGAATCCAAACAAATCATGTAACCATCCAAGCAAATTAGAAATTCAAAGGAGGACTATCATTCACAACCTCTCCTCATAACACACAATGTGAACCATTGCATTTGAATGAGCATACCGCTTATGCCTTCAATTGCAAATGAACTTCAAATTTGTGCTTCACTAGAATAAATCTTACTTGCATTTGTACGCCTCTAAACCATAGACAAGGACCTACCTTTCTTTGCTCATTTACCAAATCAAAAAGCCTGAGGTCAATTGCACAAAAGTGGCATGCATAGCGTTTAGTAGCCGCACCCACAATACTATTCCAATCCAAACCTTGAAATCATTTTTGAATGATCAAACACACAAAAAACTGCTTTCAATTGCATTTGCAGCATTCTCCTACAATCCCATACTACGTACAAACCCTGATTTTGCCCTTTCAAGCAAGGAAATGTTATTATTTGATTGAGAATCTGTGAGTTATGAGCCTAATTTTTTTCGTCAAAATACTAAATTTTACCTACAATCATGTACGTGAGACCCTATAATTGCAAAACTTAAGCATTTTTTTATTTTAAACTTGTCATTTTTTAATATTCTCCATTGATTTTGAGTTTAGAACAAGGTTTAAAATGAGTTCCTGCTCACAAAATCTTGATTCACCGCTCATGACTCACTATTTTACGCTCACATAATAGCATTGTCCTTTTCAAGCACAAGTTTACAATCTTCCACCTCTAAACTCATACTCATGTAACCACGCATGCAAGAATGTCACACAATTAAGCTAAAGGGAAGACTAGATACACAAGAACATACTAGACGCTCAACATACTAGAGAACGTAAGAGGATAAAAGGGTGCCTCCAATTCCTCCAATTCCTCCTAAAATTGCTAATCAGATGAGGCCAATTAAGATTACAAGAGTGTGTCAAATCCTCCCAACGTTGTATTCACCAAATTACGATTATATGTGTGAACACATGGAAAAAATGTAATTAAAAGTTAGTGGATGAATGACACATGCAAACCAAAGGAAGTAGTAGGTGTTTTTAAAACAGCTGAGCAAGTCTTGCTAGTTAATTTTAACATTTGTTAAGGTAGGAACACCCATAAGCGTCAGTGTCCTCATAAGCGTCACCTTTGAAATCTTGGAAAATCAGTGGAAGTGAATAGATGTAATGACAAGGATGTACAACATGTGAACATGAAATCTTAAAAGTGGTTATGGGTGCAATGGCAGTTAGCTTTTTAAAAATTCACAACTTATTCTCACAATATTCAAATAATATATTCAAAAGTGCAAACTCATTTTTTTTTGTTCCTAATAGGAATCTATAATTTGCTAAATGTTTATTAATAGTCATCATGTTCAAAACCCTTAGTTTAACGTTTATGGGTGCTCCTACCTTAACCCCTAAAGGGCCCTTGGGCTTTGGAGATACGGTATCAAATATGGTCGCAACCAATATTTAGAAGTTTGAATCAGCTAAAAGTTAAGTGTTATAACCATACATATTGAAGGGTTGTATGATGGGGGTGCATTTTTTTTTGGAAAACCCTCAAAATAGCTCAAATACCTCTGTACATACAACCGTACATACGGCTGCAAAGGGCTTTCGGGCCGTTTAGGGGTTAAGAGTAGGTGGGATTACACCTTTAGCCACATTCGCAAATCTTGCAGTCTTCTCTTTCTTTTTGCACATGACCAAGTGCATTTTTTGGGTTAAATTGAATTTCCACAAATGAAAGTGTCCTTCAGATTTTTATTCAAAAAATGACGATTTTTCTTAATTTTACACCCAATAGCAATTTCAGTTATAAATCAAATTTCTTAAAAAGAAAAATGCCTTTGTTTTGTTTTCTTGTTTTTGTGCCTACACTATAAGTCCAAGTACAAAACACCAACATTGGTGTTTTTATAAAGTGATGCATATTATGTCGTTTACAACACAATAAAGTTTAATTATATTGTTGAAAATGTGAAGGTACCAGATGCATTTTTGGACTAAATACTTAGTATTTGAATTGTTAGCTAATAAAAAATGTAAATAAACCTTCAAAAGGTTAGGAAAAAAGTTGGGAAGGTTTCCAAAAATGCCTTGTTGTAATATAAATTCAGGAAACATCTAGTGTGGACATTTAGAAAACCCCATTTAAAACATTAGCTGATGAAGCTCAAGTTTCTTCCCAAACACTAATCAAATGCCCTCCCTAGTAAGGTCTTGTAATGGAGAACACCAAATCTCACACTAGATTCAATGACTTTGACTCCTTGCTTGTGGGTTAGGGTGAAGAGTTCCCCTAATTTTTGGACAAAATTAAAAGTAAAAACTCTGCCGCTATTTTGGAATTGGTCATTTTTATTCCCTTCCTAATTTTCAAGGCAACATCAACATCTTTGAATCCAAATCTAAATTCAAAATTTCCAAATTCAATCCCCTCCTAGTAAAATTCTAAAACTCTTACATTTTCTGGTAAAGAGCTTTTTCATTTTGATCCACAAATAAGATATTGGAGTCATTAAGTCAAACCTAAGATTTAGCGTTCTCCTCTTAAGGTAGGAGGCTCTAATTTGAACTAGGGCTTTAATTTGAATCAGCTCTAGGAAGGGCTGGCATTTTACATCAAAGATCTATTATTGCCATTGATGAGTTAGGTGAGCTTAGCAAATAACCTAACTTGCTAAGCCCACCTAACTCATTGATGACAGTAATAGATTTTTGATGTAAAATGTCACTCCCTCCCAAAGCTGATTTGAATTAGAGCCCTGGTCCAAATTTGAGCCTCCTACCTTACAACCAATGCTCCCAAATATGGCTGAATCTACAATAACTTTTGCCACTTTTAAACTATATCTATATTTACAAGAATACCAAATTGTTATATTTTTTAGCTTTTCAAGCAATTTTTCTTAAAAAAGTTAGCACATTTAGCAGTGTTATTACCCTCTGGGCTAATTGTAAAAATTACTATCAAGGACCACCGCAGCAACTTACCATGTTCCCTGAGAAATGTAAGCATGTCACTAACAGTTTTCCCAAATGTGGCCAAAATTTCACAAAATTTTCTACCAATGTTTCTGGGTACACCTAAAATAATCGATTTCTTGATAAATGTGGTAAAATTTGGAATTTTAGCAAATTACAGCAGTATTTTAGCGGCGTGGATTTCGTTATGAAACCCACATTTGGGAATACTGGTCACTGACATGCAATTTCTGGTTCAAATCTTTACTTTATGGGAAAATGGGCAACCCAGTGGAGTAGTATTTAATGAGTGACAGCCGTTTTTTTTCGGACTTTCTGTTTTGTTAGGGTTATATTTCAATACAAAACTATGACAAAACTTGCCAAATGAAAAGCCTGAAAAAAAACATTTCATTGTGTTTTTGTTTTCCCTTCCCAAGTCATGATCAATGAGTAGGGAAATCTGAAAAACAATGCAAAGTTAGCCAAATGAAATGTGAAAAAAGCCAGTGGAAATTTGAATCAACCAGATAAAAACCGGCTAGATTTTTCGAGAAAGTATATTTTCAATATAATTGTACAGGCAATATCGAGTGCGTGCACTAAAAAGTCAGTTGAAATGAGAAAATGGGAGGTCTTCATTGAGGAAGCTCAAATCCCCTCGGACACTAGTCATCATACTATTTGACAAGTCAAGATGTTTCCCACACTAAAGAAGAAGGTTAACTTTGATATGAAAAACAATGTGAATGAAGCGTATGCTGGGAATGGTTCAAGATAAAGCTTATAAAAAAACTGATAGGTTTCTTCCCTTGTGAAATTCTCAATTCTCTATTTGATGATAAGATCAATTGACCTTACCATAATCAAATGTGTTATGATAGTAAACATCTTGCCAAGGTCCAAGGTTTGAACTCACAATCAAGTCAATGGTGTGCCAAGCCCAAAACCATTAAGACGTGACCACAAGTGCCTTTTTCTATACTAAATGATTACAATTGTCAAACCTTGAACACGTATTTGCAATGTGATTGAATTTTGTAAGAATCTCCTCATGTTTTTTAGGAATGAAGTTACATATACAATAAACATCACAATGTCAACACATCTAGTAATGAGTTTAGGTACTTGAGTTGATTGTATAAATTGTGGTTGGAGTTATTGCTTTGAATCTTAGAGCATCTCCACCGGCTAACTCTAGCCGGTGGGATAGCAAGGCATTAGTAGACTTTTTGGTTTTCAAATCTCTACCGGTGCCTCACCTCGGTGATTTGCATCAATGGCCTCACTAAGCAAGAGCCTGGGGACGGGAAGCTCCAGGGTATGGTTCTACTTTTAGCGCCCTAAAATTTTGCTCCTCTTTGCAAATCACGGACTATTTTTGGGTTGTAACTCAAAAGTTCGAAACAATTAATTCTTTGAGCTCAACATCCCTGTCCCTAATCTATCTCAAGCCCCCACATCCTTAAACTCCGGATGAGCTCTCCCAAGCTCAGTGCATGAGTGGCATAAAGGTATTGAATCTAGATTACAAAAGTCCATGTCGCTTGTAGCATCGGTGGAGATTAGAACACTGACTCGGGAAAAACCTCTTCCATGAGCCCAAGCAAACAGCTCTATGGAGTCAGCCATTCCCCAGATCGGTGGAGATGCTCTTAGCAAGTAGAGACAAAGAAGCTCCATTTGCTGTAGCTATGTTGTTCAAAAAAGACACTCCATTTGCGTGGGTGAATAGCATTGTAGGCACTATTTGTGAGATGAGAGTAAGTAACTACCACGCATAGGTAACTGCAAATTTGACATAATTGTTGTGTAGAATGCAAATGACAAAAAACACCAAATTCAAGCTAAAAATGGCTCTAAAAAAGGGCTCTTACATGTATTGCAATCAAGTTAGCATACCCTAAAGTGACAATGAAGAGAATGTTATATTGTCACCAAGGATCCGTGACCTATGAGCTTGGCTATTTTTTGTCAAAACACTAAATTTCACCTGTGTCCACGTACATAAGGTTTATCAATTGTGCATTTTAAACTTTCACGTTTTGAAGAACTTGCCAAATTTTAAAAAATTCATTAAATTTTAGCTCAAAATCATTTCATGCTCATAAAAATCTTGGCTCACTACTCATGTCTCACCATTTTGTGCTAATAAAATAGCTTTGTCCATGACATGACAAATTACCCCTCCATTCTTTGCTTCTATAACAACGGACCCCTCAAAATGACACAAAAGCCTTGGGTTACCAATGCACCCTTCAAGTTTTGTTTGACCAGCTTGTTTTTGAGTGGCTGGGTGCGGATGCTCTAAAGTCAATACTGGAATTTGATGTTTACACAATATTTGTCAAGGCATGACATCCTCAAAACTTTACAAAACTTTACAAAACTCTAGTATCTTGCAAGCCTTGAATGAGGTTCAAATCAGACTTACATTATTTTCTTGTCCCCTGTTTTTGTGTTCATTGCCTGGCATGTATGCATTGGCACTGCCTCCCGTGTACCCTCAAAGGGGTACTTGTCAACTGACTAGACTAGCAGGACTGCTAAATTAGTGCCCACCACATGCCCCACATAACTAGCCACCCCACCATTGTTTCTTTCAATGGGGGCAATATTTGCTCAAACCGTTTGAGATGTACCCACCTTTGAGAGCCAAAATAACTTTTGTATATAAAAGAGAAAGGTACAGTACCTTGCCTAAAGGAATTTATGCCCTTCGCCACAATAACACTTACAAATTCCTTTCACACCACACTCCTCTTCATGAATGTTCTTCAAAAGTTGTGCTAAAATTGTGAAAGTTTACGATATTTGTTGAATTGGGTTGGAATATACCCATCTTGAGAGTTGCCCATTGTAATGGCAAAATGATTTATGTGTAAAAAGATACAATACCTTGCCAAAAAATATTATCGTATTGCACCACAATGCCACATGCAAATTCTTTCACACCACACTCCTCTTTGTGAGTGTTTCTCAAAAACTGTCCTAGGGTTGTGAAAATGTGTATATAGTCCTTCGATTCTCCTTGTCCAACATTTGAATTTTTACATATGTTGCATTATAATGATTTGTTTCAAAAGAACAATGTACATGCCTGTTTTCATTATGTTTTTTTTGGTTTTATGTAGATCAGTAAAGTTGGATGTGGGATTGAAGTGGACTATGGACTTGCAAATTAGAAGAAAGTCATGCAAAAATGATTGGTCCACAACAACTGCAAATGTTTACAATTATAATTGAGTCATTTCATAATCATTGTATATTCATTAGGGGGTTTCAAATATGACATTCATCCCCAATTTCATTCAAGTAAACAAGCCATGAGGCCCTCATGGAGGTCCTCATGGTTGGTTCACTTTAGTGACTTCATATTCACTGGTAAATGATTACTCATTCACAACTACTTGTTCACTGTCTTTTGGGATATTTGAAACCCCCTATTGTGAACATTTGTAGTCGTTGTGGACCAACTGTTTATTGCACTTTTTTCTTCTAGTGATAAAGTTGACATTGTAGGTCTAAAAGGTTGTGTAAACTATCAAATATAATTCTCACGGATTGCTCAAAGGTAGGGGAAATTATTGCTAAGCGTGCTAATGCTTCAAATTTCAATGTGGTATGCACTTTTTTATTGAGAAAAGTAACCTAATGTATTTGGTTGATGTTTTATCAAACTTAGTTATACTTATAAACTATGGTTGGTAACATGAATCATAATGATTTTCTTGGATAGCAATGGGATATATCATTTGGTCAATATAATTCAATCTATTGATCTTCAAAGTACCATGGATCCAAGTGGAGTCATCTCAACCACTTTCCTATCAATTCTAGTAGTCTTTTTAGATGAACATTCAAGTTGAGGTCTTAACAAGCAAGTATTTATTGTATGGAAAAGAGTTTTTTTTTATGAAAATGTTATTGACTTTGCCAATGGATGTACATGCTAGGACCCCTCGTTACAAAAACAACATATAGGCCAATTTGAAGGTTGCTAGCCATGGAACTGTAGCAACCTCCACCACATTCTTCCCACGTCTAGCTTATTGTAGAATTCTCACAAGAAGCTAAATCATGCATGCCATGTGCAAGATTCCTTAACCATAAGTTTGCCACCCCTCTATGAGCACCACGTTCCTCTCTTGCGCAACTTCTACGCAAATTTCCAATATTAATTGCTGATAGCATCACAAAATTAAGCAAAGGCTCATTGGATATGTAGGAAATGACAACATGATTGAGTCAAGTAGGCCCTCATGACCTACCTTGTGGAAAATTGGTGGCAAAATTCTATGTCCACCTCATCAAGGTTGTTTTAACCTCTAAAAATGTGAGGAAAGGTAGGTAGCATTTAGATCCAAAACTCTAAAAGTAAAATAAATCATGACCTGAGAAGATTCCAAAAATACTATCTTCATTCTTTGCAAGTTTTAACTACCTCTTCCATATCTACTCATTCAAAGCCTTGTACAAAAAATCACAAAGCATCCTATGATCAAATTCGCCACATAAAATAAGCATAGGCAAAAATTGCTTTTCAAACATACTTGGATGTACTTCATCCTTTTCATACAACTCCTATAATAAATATGTGAAGTCATCCATTATCCACATTCTAAGTTTTGGCATCCTTAAACATGGGGGGCTGATAGACCTCAAAAACCACGATATCACCCAAGTTTGACATGTGACACTAGTGCACCTCAAACTAGTTAATTAATATTCTATGAAAAGGAGAAACCCAAGGGAAAAGACCCAAGCTTGGAAAAACCCAAAGGAAAAGACCCAAGCTTTGAAAAAACCCAAGGAAAAAAGACCCAAGTTCAGAAAAACCTAATAAAAACCTAATAGTGTGAATGGGGCCATGGGGGTGGTATGCAAGGAGTAGTACAAAAGCAAGGCAAGTTCATAAAACAATGACAAGCAAGGCAGGCCACTCCACTCCAGCAGTGCAGCCCTCTTGATCTTGTGAGTGCCGTTCCTTTGGAATTAATGACGTGACAGCTCCAGGCCGGCGTGCCCAAGCGTGGCAATCATTAGAACTTGGGCTTCAGAAGCTGGATTCTCATTTGTCCTCTCTCACACCCCCAAAAAGTAAAATAACTATAACATATAAGTTTACTCATTAAAAAAAATCCCAACAAAAAACGAGAAAGAACCCAAATATCATCCAAATAAATAAATAAATGTTAACACCTCCCTCAATCAATTTATATTTTTGGTAAAATGAAACCAGTTTTTGCTAGTTTTGATAGATTTGGACAAGTGTGGACACCGTCTCTCCATGTATTGAGGTAGAAGCACCCAATACAAGCAATGTATTTACTGGCGTTATCTCTACACACAGTCGTTATTTTAAAATCTAAATCTAAGTATGTCTTATATAGCATTTTGATCAACAATAATAAACTCTCTATGACATATCTAGATTAAAGTTATAAAATGATCATCTTGTGTAGAGAGTAATGTCATTGGGTACATTGTTGACATGAGGTGCTTCTACCTTATCCAACATAATGTGGACAACACAGGGAATGGTTGTTTCAAAAAAATGCACTGCACCCAACCTGAAAAGGTTCAGAAAGACACCCACAAAGAAACACGACATAAGAACAGAACAAAGACCTAAAAATTGCCCCCACAAATAAAAATTAAACATATTTAGAGAAGGGAAGAAAAGGGGAAAAAAGAAAGAGGAAAAAACAAGAGGGTTGGATTAGTAGGTGAGCGGTTGGTGACCTAGGGATCCACGAAACACGCACTGATTTCTATTCAAAATTCAAATTCTACCACACTTGGTTCCGGTGTGGGATTGGCCCATTCTCCCATGAGAACTGCTGGATACGCTTTGCCTTGGAATGTGTGTCAAACTGAAAGACCCCACCCCCCCTTCATAATTAATTGTGCTCTGTGATTTCGGATTTTAGTTGTGACTTGTGAGGTTTCATGTTCAGCTCATGTGGCTAAACCCCTGCTAACTGGGCTAAAACCCCTGGTTAATCATACTACTAAAATCACAAGGACCTCTGCAATATTACATATCAATCTCTATAATATCACAAAAGCAGTCTTTCTGATATCATACTACTAAAATCACAAGGACCTCTGCAATATTACATATCAATCTCTATAATATCACAAAAGTAGTCTTTCTAATATCATACTACTAAAATCACAAGGACCTCTGCAATATTACATATCAATCTCTATAATATCACAAAAGCAGTCTTTCTGATATCATACTACTAAAATCATAATGACATGTATCACATCTTGACTTTTTTAATATCACATCTTGACTTTTTTAATATCACATCTTGACTTTTTTAATATCACATCTCTAGTCTCTAGGATGTTATCACATAGGTGCAATTTGAAAACTTACTAAAAAAAATTGCATTCTATCCAACATATGAAAATTCTAATAAAATTGTAATGGTGAATGCATAGCGTAGCAGGCACCAACTGCTAGTTTATGCTCAAATCCTGTTAGTTTGTGCTAAAATCTTACTAGATTTCTAGAAGTGTGCTAATTTGTGCTAGAACCCTATTAAATCCCTGCTAATCTACCGAAAGTGTGCTAAAACCCTGGTTGATTGTGCTAAAATACTACTAATTTATTGAAAGTGTGCCAAAATCCTATTAGTTCGTGCTTGCACCCTGCTCTTTGTGCTTAGATCCTACAAAAGTATACAAAAGCCATGCTAAAGTTGTGCTAAAACCCTACTAGTCAGGGGTTTCAAAGGTAGGATAAAATTAAAAAGGATCAAGCAATTTTGTATGAAGGAAACCCTATTGCTTATTGGGTGATAAGATAGCTTGATAATGCTTGAATTTGTTTTTTTAGCTCGTCCATACCTGTAGTAAGTGGGGGAAAGTGCTTGATAGAACTTATGGACTTGCTTGTGGACTTGTAGCTATGAATAGAGAGCTCTAACCCATAAACGTCTAGGTGGACGTTTTTCATCCGATGGAGAACAAAAAACACTTTGCAAAATGGAAAAAAGTTTTTTCATCAGTTTTTTTTCAAAGGCAATCATAAGCACATGGTCCATGACTTCATAGTGGAAGATAGCAAATTACCTCAATAAATACACTCATATTTTAGGTAACTCAATTTGTGAGAAGATTCAAAAACAAGGGGTGTTAGGTCTCATGCTGCCCTTCTTGCAAATTTCATGAGGTTAGCATGGATTTTTAAGTGTTACAATTTTTACAAATATTATTATAGTGGATGGGCACTTGTCAGGCCACTATAGAGCACTCTAGAACCACTATAGAGGGGTTGGTAATAGTGATCAGCTCGACGTTTAGGAGTTAGGAGTGAAGAATGTTGAACATGTATAGTTATGATTGCACATTATTATCCTAAGGTCCAAAACAATAATTTTATCATGCAATTTTGTTTCCAAATTTTTTTTTTATAACTTTGAAACCCTCTAGTTATGCTGGTTAAACTATTCCAACTTCAGCACTGTGGTCTTCAAATTTTACTAGGTAGAAATAAACAAAATGTGATAAAAGTTTTAGTAAATTTAGTCATTTGTGAACATTGGTTGTTCCTTAGCATGGGTGTATTGTCTGTTTATTTTTGATAACTAGAAAAAGGAAATTACTTGCTCTTCGATATTTGACATTATTTAATAACATGACGTGGTTTCCATAATGATTTTGTTGAAAACCTATGAATGTAGGCACATAAACAAGGAATCATACTTTGGTCGAAGGCAAGGTTGCTTGAGCCGCCTTTGATCTTTTCTATTTTATTTTTTCCTTGGATACTTCTGATTTCTTTGATATGGACCCTTCTATAATTTTATGAGGAAGTTGATGTCAACAAACGTGAATCAAAATAAATTTTTAATTTATTCCAATGCTTTTCAACTTGAATATATTTTGATGTCATATTTAACTAATTGTGGATTGTGAAGGTAATTGTATTTTGTATTGGGCCATAGTGATTAGGAGAACTTTGATGTTCATGTCTTCTAGAACCACATTCTTCAAGCATGGATTGGCCTCTCTCTTTATAAGATTTAAGTGTTTTACAAAGTTGACTAGAACTTTCAAAATTTCTTTGCTTTATGACATGGTTTAAAAAAAACTAGATCTTTTGTTGTCCAAATCCTTAGTTAAATGTAGTGTGTTTTTATTGTTTGGGAAAAATCAAAATTAGTTGAAAAGAACAAGACAACCAACATTTAGAAGTTGATAAACACAAGGATCAAGTTACACTAAAAGCCAAGGCCATCAAATCTTGAGGCCTCTTGAAGCAATATTTTGGTCCGTATGGCCTCAAAAAGAACCTCAAACACTCATTATAATAAGAGCACAACTTTGATTATTCTTTGTGTCTAAAGCCAAGTTGAAGCCACAAATCATACTACTAAAATCACAAGGCCTTTTATAATTTCACATATGCACCTCAATAATATCACATTGTCAATCTTTGTGATATTATCACATAGATACAATTTGAAGACTCGTTGATTTTTTACTTTGCATTCTATTTAACATATGAAAATCCTAATAAACTTCTAATGGTGCATGCATAGCGTATGTAGCAAGCGCTGACTGCTAGTCCAATTCTAACAAAATATTAGAAGTGAATGAATGAGAAATGACCAAATATTGTCTTGAAGAGTTTTTTGTAAATCCAACTTGAGTTGGGGCAGCAACAAGTCTTGTCTTTTGAACATTATGATGTTAAAAAAATTTAGCCTTACTCCTCAAGCAAAAACCTTGGAGATAGTTTCAAATATTAAACCAACTAATGGCAAAGATTGGTACCCTTTTGGGCTCCAAATTTGCCTTGGCTACAAATATGAAGTGGCTCAAAGGGCATCTCCACCGGTGCAGACTTGCTTAAAGTTTTCCATCTGGTGTGGCAAGGCATGAAGGCTCTCAATCTCCACCCATGCTCTTTGAAAAGGTGGCCTAACACTCCAAGACACCCCATAAATAAGCAGTTGACCACTTATCTAGGGAGTAGAGGATAAAGATCACTAAAATTAGGGTGAATAGTGCATGAATAGTGGCTTGAAGAGTGGCTTGCTAGACTCGCCAGATAAAAGAGTTTAAGAGGGTCTTGAGAGGGGCCTAGTTACTTTTCATCCACTTTGAGCATACCCGAGCCACCGGTGGAGATGCCCTAAGGACATCCTTTCATGTGAGATTGGTGGCCGGTGAATGTCACTGTAGCTCACCCATAATTGGTTAGATGGGAGTTCTTGTTTTTAATAGATCCCATCTAACTATCGGTGAGCTCCACTTGCCACCAGTTTCACATGGAAGGACGC
This sequence comes from Ulota crispa, assembly GCA_963920765.1. NCBI lineage: Eukaryota > Viridiplantae > Streptophyta > Bryopsida > Orthotrichales > Orthotrichaceae > Ulota > Ulota crispa. Next base: position 5,489,341 of record OY987246.1, read on the forward strand.
CCTAACAATCACATTAGTAACAAAATTGGAGATTGATTTTTGATTCATGAACAAAAAAAGAATGGACAAATCTTAATCTAATGTGTGTATCTACTAAAATGACATCACGGCTCTACTGTTAAATGATACTTTAATAGATTAAGCATGTTTTCGTTATTTTGTTTAATCTAAAATAAAACCTCTATATACCATTGGCACTAAAATTGTCATTTTCGGGTCATGCAAATTACAAATTACACTCTCAAAATTTCCTACTGAGTATTCGTAAAGAACAACACCCTATAAACCAAATTTAAAAAGATATAGCACAAAAACATTATGGATCTGATATAATAGAATCAATACCATTTTGTGTATTTTTGTTTGCTCTTTTTTTTGCCAATTAGTAGGTTAGGCTTCTTTATTAAAAAAAATCAAATCTATCTTAGATTATCTGTTACCTCACTTATTATGCAAATGGGGCTGTTGAAAAATCTGCTTACATTAAGTAATCATAAAAAGTCCTTGGTTTAAAACATGTTTTCTACATGATTTTGACCAATGAAACATCAAAAAACTCCCTATGACTTTGTATCCAAGATTTTTGTCCCTTTCCTTTGTTGAGCCATTGTGCTTATTTTAAAATAAATCAATATTTAGTTTAACTCAACCCCTGAAGGCCCAAGTGAGGGGCCAAGTGAGGGGCCAAGTGAGGGGCCAAGTGAGGGGCCAAGTGAGGTTTTGGACATGTACCTAAAATAGTTTGCATGATTTTATGAAACTTTTATTGAAGGTGGGGATTCAAAGGCCTACGTGATCATCTAAATTTTTCTTCAGTTCAACATTCAACAAAAAAGTTATTCAAGAATTTATCAAAACTAAGGGAGGAGGGGCAATTTGGGCAAGGCCTCTCCTTTGTAAGTGGGTGTTGGCCCCAAAAAGGATCAACTCTTATAGGCACAAGGTGTGGACACTTGTGCAAAGGAGAGTGGAGTGGATGGAGCTTGTCTTGCGGGACTCCTAATACTCCGTCCCTTTTGTCATTTCTAGAATTTGGTACATTGATTTTTTGAGTGGTTTAAGTATTTGTTTTTTAGTTATTTTTTTTTCCAAGTTGTAGTAAGTTAAGATTCCTTGATTTTTACCATTTGGATTAGTGTAATTCAAATTTATGAATTTTACATAAATCCTTCAATTTTGCTTAGTGCATTTGCAAGTTTCATGACTATTTGGCATTCAAAGATTTTTTAAGTATGTTGTATAGTGGGGTAGAATAAGTTTTAGTCCACCCTATTCTACCGTTCAAAGGACTTAGCATTTCATAGAATGCAATTGGCTTTTTTGTATCTTGTATCACTAATCTTTAATTCTTACACAATCCTAATCAAACATACCAAATTTGAGTTCCAAAAAACCAAAATCCCATTTTTGGTGAATTATTTTAGATAAAATTTATGATTTTATATGATAATTGATTAAAAAACATCATTGATGAATTTTTGAGATTTGATTGCATGGGTGGGTGGTTGCAAGAAACAATTGTACTATTTTGTGTCTCCTTGCACTTTTGGAGGTACTTTTTGGCTTGTAACTTTTGCTCAGCAAGTTCTTTTTAGCTGAAATTTGAGAGGAAGGTACATGTCATAGTTACAGACCTTCAACAATTTTTGCAATTTTTTTTTAGATTTTTTTACTATTTTTAAACAGCCCCCATAAATGTGTTTACCTTGGCCATTTTGGGGGTTTTTAGTACTATTTTGGGTCCAAAAAAGCAAATCTCATGCCACAAATCAAGGAAGTTGTTCATCATAAAGCATTACATGGATCTGTTGAAGGGTTCTAGGAAATTGTGAATTCTCTGCCTTCCACATGCTCTCAAAGTGGGCATCCTTTGGTCAAGCATTGGAGAAAGGAATCAAACTTCCCCAAAAAAGCAATTTCATCACTTCAAGTGTCTTGAATAGAGCAAAAATGGCCAGTTTTTGTTTTATTTTTTGGGTTTTTTTGTAATTACTAAAATTGAAAACATGGCAACCTAGAAATTTTGGTAATTTTTGCTCCACATGCTTGCATAGTACTCCCCTCCATTAATTGGCACTATGTAGTACCACTAACCACTGACATCATCTAAGGATGTGAATTTTATTTCATCCATTCATTGCATTGCCATTATTGATAGTTGGCCTTCCTAAATGACATGCCATGTGCCTTGTTCCCAATAGCTTTGGGATGAGAGGGATGGTTTAGATTTCCACTGCAAGGATGCTATATAGTGTTTGCACTACTAATAGTACTGCCAATACTACACCCAAAAAGAGGCATTTTGAGACAAAAACGTGAAGTCTTTCTTGCAACCACCTGGGTATGTAAAAAACATCCATATGCACATTTTTCCTTCAAACAAAAATCTCCAAAAAGTCTCAAAACTCCCTTTATAGAGGTTTCAATGTTGAAGTGATCATAATCAAATTTAGTAAAATATATGTTTCATTATGGTAATTAGGTTTTGCTAATTGACTCATATGTTATGATTAGGTTTGTAGCTTTGAGCATGATGATAGGATTATTTTGCCAAAATCTAATTAAAAGACAAATAAATGTATTTTATTAAATTTGGTCATGATCACCCCAACATTAAAATCTCTATAGAAGAAAATTTGAAACTTTTTTAAGATGCTTGTTAACCCCTAAATGTCCATAGGGCATAGTATATACGCTGACATATAATTGCCATTTGCTACCAATAAGAAATTTTAATTTGGGATCTCAAGTAGCTCACTACAATTGCATTGATCTATTCTCTAGCTTCTTTGTTGGTCTCAAATGTAGTAGAGGTGTGGATCCATTCCAAATACAAGAAAAATACCCCGTATTGTACTGGTCGCAGCGGCATGCTGGGACGTTTAGGGGTTAAATAGAGAGATGTGCTTATGGATGTTTCCTACATACCCATGCAATCAAATCTCACAAATTCATCACCCATGTTATTTAATTTATTATCATATAAAATCATGAATTTCATCTAAAATAATTCACTAGAAATAGGGTTTTGGTTTTTTGAAACTCAAATTTGGTATGTTTGACTAAGATTGTGTAGGAATTAAAGCTTAGTGACACAAGATACAAAAAAGCCAATTGCATTCTCTAAAATGCTAATCCCTTTGAACGGTAGAACAAGGTGGACTAAAACTTAATTTACCCCATTGTACAGCTACAATTCATTCAAAAATCCTCTAGATGGACCTAACTTGGTCTTCTACATGGGGAATATAAACCTTAACTTTGTCTAAGAACTTTGCGTAGAGTAATTTTTATAATAGTGGTCAAAGGCTTCTGAAAATTTTGGGCAAGGAGGAAAAAAACTTTCTCTTTCACTTTTAGATGTCAATATCTCACTCCCCTCCATCTTAAATGAACTAGTATTTCTTCCACAAGCACCTCCCATAGTCTAGGGTAGGATCCTACGATTGGATTTTCAAAAAATACTTTTCTTCCTATCTTTCTACTTATTCCTCCATAAGTGGCAGTTTTCAGTGATCTTTACAAAAAAAAAGGGCTTGGGTCTTTAGGGGTTAACCAGGTTTGTCCTGATAGGTTTTAACCCTTAAATGCCAAAGGGGATGATTTTAATTCCCGTGAATACACAAGGTCCCGTGTACCCACGGTGACATCGCGGCGCTTAACCCTTTAGGGCCAAGGGCGCCCCTGGCTCAGGGTAGCTGTGAGCATTTTGATATTTAAACTGGCTAAGCTTAGTAGATTGCTACCAACAAAATGACAAAGTTAATTTTTTCTGAAACTTTACAATGTTGGATTTGAAAATTTTAACTTTTTTGTAGTGTTTTAACCCCTAAAGGCCCAAGGAGCCCACTTTGGGCTTTAGCCTTTATGAGAACTTGGGCAGGCTCTATTGACTTCAAAATGTGGAACTTTTTCATGAAATTTTTAGGATGGATGCTACTCATCATAATCTACATGTGAAACTTTATTTCATGTCATTTTGATAAGTAATGCAAAAGTTATAAGGTTTTTTCAATTTCAATGTCAAACCAGGCAACAAAAAATATATTCTAAATTTTTATTTTTATTTTTTTATAGAATTTTATAGATTGATACTTACTCAAAACAAATTGAATCACTCAATTCCAAATAATGAGGTAAGAGTTAAAATGAGTTTTATTTTGCAGGCAATGAAGGTAGGAAGAGGGTAGAAAAAACATATAAAGTTATCTTTTACTCTCAATTTTGAAAATTTTTAAATGAAAATGAAAACTAAAGTTATGAATTTTCCGTTAGAGCATTCTCACCAATGGGATTAACAATTTTCAAATTCTTCCAAAACTTATTAGCATATTAGTTATAGCTTTCATTCATCAATACCTTTCACTTTACAATTTTTGTGAAAATGAGTCTAGAATCTTTTTTGGTCAAGTTTTTTTATATATACTTTCAACCCATTTTCCAACATATTGCAAAAATTGCACAAAAAATACAACATCCGTGTTTTTTTCTAAAAAGTTTGAAAAACAAAACTTCACCTTCTGGAAGGACTAGAAAAGCTTACATTTTGAAGTTTAGGCACATTGATCTTGCAATTGGTGGGGATATTCATTTTGAAATTTTGGGACAATGTACTTGTGCAAGGTCAACCAAAGGATCCTATGGTTGGATTTGTTAAAATGTTGAATTTCAATGAAAATTTTGACCCTGGTTTGGGGACTAATATTTTGAAGCAGTTTTGGGCCTCTAAACATGAAAGAATTTTAGGGGTTAAGCCACTTGAGGTAAAATTGAAAATCATATTTGAGATCACTAGTTACTACCTTTTTTCATCTTTTCTCAATAAATGGCTAGATTTTGTTGAGATCTATCCATATAGATGGAATACATACTACTAGATCTATTACTTGGTCAAATCTTGCAAGCTTAGCTTGAACGACCACAAAGATTATAACACATCCATGCTAGGTTGAGGGCCTCATTATTTCTAAAATCATATACTGTGTTGTAAGGTCAAATTTGTGTCTTTTTAGAGCCCAAATGTGAATTTGAAAAATGCAATTTGGTAGATGACCTTCATACCAAGCATATGAAAATTATTTCAAATGAATCTAAGTTTGGATAAAAATTTCAAGCATTACAAAGTGAGGGGGTCTTTGTACAGTTTTTACTCCCGATTCTTGAACTTGAACTCACTTCAATCCAAGCTTCTGGATTTATTATAAATCCAATAACAATATACATGGGCTTGTTTCATCCAAAATTCCCGTACCCTCCAACTTTGTTCACATGTCACTTGTAACCACAGCATGCTTAAAAAGCTATTTCAAAAATAATGTTTCCAACTTTGTTCACATGTCACTTGTAACCACAGCATGCTTAAAAAGCTATTTCAAAAATAATGTTTCACTCAACCAAGTGCTTGGTGGGCATATACAAATAAGTTTTTAAGGTTAAGCGAAAAAGAGAGAATACTAATGGATTGCGAGTTGTATGAGCTTTTGCTAGTATTACTTCCATCGCTTTACATAAGAACTTTAATTATAAACTAATCCTTTAATAGGCTTATAGCTTTTCAAATTGAGTACTCTCGATTATAGAATTCCACTCAGAACCATTGGCAATTGTCATGCTAAATCAAATTAAAAGATTCAGTTGGAACAAATCAGCTGCAGAATCTTATGAAGAAAGGATGTTGATGGCATGTAGATTTAGTGACAAATATAAAAATGAAAGGACAACTCTTAGTCAAGCACGTACAATCAACTCAATAAATATTTACATAAAGGCAAATAAGACGGTACTGCAAATCCTTCAACCATGTCATGAACGGTGATCCCAGATGTGGATTTCAAAATTAGCTGAAGTGGTTAACAAACGCAGCTAAATGTTCTAAGAATTTCAATTTAACGCTGTGGTGTTCACAATTTTGCGGCTGTAAAACAAATTGGTAGGAGTTTTGGCAAGTTTAACCATATTTGTGCACACGTCAGAGACATGAGCTCCTGTTTCCAAGGGAAATGTGGTTCAGGTGTTACAATTAGAGCTTGCGATCTCAAATGCAACTTTTCACAATTAGCTCTCAAGTGGCTAAGAACACATATAATTGTGGTAAAACCTATTTAACACAGACGTTCACATTTGATACTAATAATTATTCGGGTAGGTCCTTACTGGATTTAGCGACATTTGTGAACACGACACACGAAAGTAAAGGGTGAAATTACCGACTAGTATATAGGACACTTGGCTCCAGCTACATCCACGCTGGTGCTCAAAACAGAAAACAGTTTGATTTGCAGCATGATACTCAAACACATTTTTCCGTTTCTTATCATATGTCTGAAACAGACCTGGTCGTTTCCAGTACTCTAACATACAAAATCCAACTGTTAAAAAACCCTCAGGATTTTCAGAATTCTCTGAAAAGTCAGTCAAAAAGGGGCATGAATCCATGATGTGACAATTAATTGTTGATGTACTATGAACCTACTCAGAACATGACAGTACTAGATGTATACTTCTAGAAACAACACTGCAGTGTATGTCATCTAAGACTGCGTTGCAAAGAAGCCACGGATTGCGTAAATATCATAATGCATGGTACAACAGAGAACGACATTAATCTATTGGTGTTTGGTGGAAGACCTTACAGAGGTGTATGATGCAGCAGTGAAAGGACACTGTACACCTGATCACACAATATGATCGGACGTGCCCCAGTGATGCACGTCAACCTCGGTGGTCCTGGCTCTCCATAATAACAACGAGTACTTCAAATTCAAACTGACACAGTTCTGCAGAGGTACTGTCACAGAGAACCTGCAAAATTTTCTCGATCTAATTGGGGTTAACATCCAGGCTTTACAAAAAAATATTGTCCCAGAGCAAGGGTTCATCCACGCTCAATATCAAATGGCCTTGAAATATCAGTACTCAATGTCAGAAAAGGCGTTGAAAGTTGAAAAGTGACGTTGAAATTTTGATACGAAATTAGAGGTGATGCAATTCTCTAGCCTTGTGTTGTTGGAAGATGCGCTTCAAGCCACGAAAACATGTCGCCGAACACCTGCTCCACTCCTTCAGCAGGTTCACCAACAAGCTGGTGCCACATGCCTGGGTAAATATGCAAAGTCTTGTCTCCGCTGCTTGCGTTCTGGTGAAGCATCTTGCTACCGTCAGGATCGCATACTACGTCTTGGTCTCCATGACAAATGAGCAATGGAGCTGCGACCTCGGATGCCCGAGTCTCAATCTCATTGACAACTCGTAGCAATTCCAAAGCAGTGCCAGCTCGAGGCCTGCCAGTGTACCTGCAATTCAAATAATAAAAATGGTGGAACCAACAACATTCATACGCTGTAGGACTTTACCAGAATATTAAAGGTTTTGAGGTAGAGGATTCCAATACCATTAGATACCTGACCCCTGTGCTAACAGCAACTCATCTATTCATACACTTGGTTTGACACATTTAAATAATGGTCTAAAACCTCCCACTTCATAACTGCATAAAAAATTCATTAAATAAATAAATAAATTTTGGATTCATAAGTTTTGGCTCTTGAGTACAAAGTGATCTCAAAACAGCTCTATATTGATCTCACAAAGATCACACTTCCACACACGTAGAGTTGCTTAATATCACACAAAAATGACAAAAAATCACACTCCACATATTAAATTGCTTAAAGTGACAAAAAATGATGAGAAAGAAATCTCGTCTAGAAGACCTCGGATCAACGCAACTAGGTTTTAAAACGTGAGTGGCTATATTGGTAGGAAGGAACATAAAGCTACACAGCGAGAAGAGAGAAATATATTAGAAAAAAAATAGATACATACCTATTTGGATTAATGCGTGCAAGATCACGTTTCCATGGGACTTGGAAGGAAACAAGAGGGATATCCTTCGTAGGAACGATTGGCCACGTCGGAATAAAACCTGCCAGTACATGAAAATGCGCGAAGAAATCATTAAATCTCATGCGTTTCGTCACCTTCAATTCAAAAAACAATACAAGCGCGCATGTAAACCCAGACCTCTTTAACAAAATTCAAAATGTATATGATATCACGGAATTATTTATCAACGTGGCAGTCAATATTGTTGCATGTAAAAAAGTAACGTCAAAAGAGTGTTTCAGGTGGCAAGAGTGAAGGTGACCTAAAATCCTTCTCGAGCTTACGCAACTCCTTATTATCACAATTGTAAGCTACTCCCTCTGTCCCTCTAAAAACGTCCAAAAAGCTTCCTTGCAAAGGATGAACTGTGTTTTTAGTCTTTGTGCTAGTGACACGTGCATTCTAGAATCAATATACCATCTACCAAATGTATGAAAAATCTCCAACTTTGATGTCGCCATTTAGGCACCCAAATTTCATGCAAAAAGTACCATCCATACTTGTGCATGTTGCCAGCTCCTCAATATTGATGATTTAAAGCTTAGTAGCAACAATGGTACCTCATATGAGCAAGCCCAAGCTTGCTAGGAGAGGAATGCTCCCTAATCACTTAACTTGCCCCTATGAGATCATTCAACATGACAAACGCTTTCTCAACATTTGAAATCAGCAAAAGAGAGCTTTTTGGTAGGACAAGAAATGTGTCTGATTTGGACGTTTTTAGAGGGACAGAGGGAGTACTTCTTTTGTGACTGTGATATTATAGAGTCTTCACATTTGTATGCAAATTCTTCGGACATGATAAAGAGATAGCGAGAATCTAGAGTGAATGACATAAGACGGAGAGAGAGATACCTAGGGTTTGGTGTGATAACAAACAATGTGATATCAAACGAAGTGACATTAACGAGGTCTCTCACCAATTTTGAATACCACAGGAATGCTCCCTAATCTCTTAACTTGCCCCCATGAGATCATTCAACATGACAAACGCTTTCTCAGCACTTGAAATCAGCAAAAGGGAGCTTTTTGGTGGTACAAGAAATGTGTCTGATTTGGACGTTTTTTAGAGGGACAGAGGGAGTACTTCTTTTGTGACTGTGATATTATAGAGTGTGATTTGCACTACATCTTCACATTTATATGCAACTTCTTCGGACATGATAAAGAGAGAGCGAGAATCTAGAGTGAGTGACATAAGCGAGAGAGAGAAAGAGATACCAAGGGTTTGGTGCGATAACAAACAATGTGATATCAAAGGAAGTGACATTACCGAGGTCTCTCACCAATTTTGAATACCAAAACACATGAAACCAAAACACATACCTAGGGTTTGGTGCGATAACAAACAATGTGATACCAAAGGAAGTGACATTACCGAGGTCTCTCACCAATTTTGAACACCAAAACACATAAAACCAAAACATTATGAAAAGAGAAAAACATACCGGCAACAAGTGAAAGCAAATGCTCAGCAGGCCAAGGAGGTCTGAATTTTCCGATCCCGCACATGGCGCCATTCAAAACAACGCCCCGCCAAACATGCGGCTGTCGAAGGTGAATAAGAATGGCGATGGCGCCACCTAAGGACTCGCCATACAAGAACACCGGCAAACCTTTGTGACCGTCCCTTTTAGAATCAAAAAACGCAATGCAATCATCCACAACGGCGTTCATGTCCGGAACGTGTCCTTTAAGCCCCTCGGACTTCCCGTGCCCTTGGTGATCAATGGCGTACACCGCGTATCCCTGTTTTGCAATGTGGATGCATGTGAGCTGTACTAACCATCCGGCGTCTGCTCCATAGCCGTGGCACACGCAGACCACGCCTCGGATGGAGCGATCCCCCGAGGGATGCCAGCTGCGCCACCATTGCTTTAGTCCGCGGGAGTTCAATAGCGTGTCCTCGTGGAACGTCACTCGGTGCTTGGCGTAGAAATCTGAGGGGGAGTGCTTGCCGAAGATGCTTGTTGCTGTTGCGTCGGCCACGGGATGCGGCTCTCGCTCCATGGCCGTGGACTTGATTTGATTTTGTTTCTCCTTCGTCAATTGCAGGTTCTAATGCAAAAGCTCGGGTTTCGAGATTAGCTCTTCGGATTGTCTGCAGTTGAGTGATCGCGTGAGGGGTTGTTGCGAAGTGGCGATGGTGGTGCAGTGGTGGTGTTGTTGCGAGGGGTAGAGGTTCATGATGTTTGGTGACGGGGCTTGGGGTGAGTGGCAGGTGCAGGCAGGTCGACGCGTAATGTGCGTGACGAGAGTGACGACCTTGATGGCGAGTGTCTTCGGAGACCTCTTTAATGTTGACCTCTGTAATATCACATTCTCTAAAAGGGCAGAACCTTATTAGAGAAGTGAGGATTTTAAACTAAGGTAGGCACAACCATAAGCGACCCTTTAACCCTACACCGCCCAGGGTTTGTGAAAACAGTTGTAAATGGAGACGGATTCCGTTCCCTTGGGCAGTGTAGGGTTAACAAGGCCTTCCCAATTTCGATCTTATGTATGCAGGGTGTACATTTCAGGATTAAAATATACGTTTGGAGTACATGAAGGATCAGAATTAGGGAATGCTCGCAATCGGGTGTGCCTACTTTACCTTAACTCTTACAACTTCAAAATATTTAAACACAAATCTCAACAAAATTGGACTTAGCTTATTCATGACAAAGGGAACCTGAAATTTTCATTTTGAAGATAATTGAATCTATGTTTAGTATAAGGGAGTGTTCTCTAATTCGGTTCACAGATACTAATTGTGCTTGTTTCTAGGACCGTGTGGCATGTTCCTTTAAATATTTATAACTGTTATTGATGAGTTAGGTGAGCAATAATAGTTATAGATATTTGAAGGAACATGTCACACATTCCTAGAAATGAACACAATTAAGACCTGTGTGAACCAAATTAGAGTACACTAATTTATGTTGTATTTTGTATTTCTTGTTGATATTTTATAGCAGGGAGAAAACACAATATTTGCAACAAGCACTATTAATCATCATATTAGGTAAATTGGGCAAAAGAGGTCATTTTGGGACTTTTGAAGGTTTGGGGTGATCACCCCAAACCGAGCTCTAGCGTTTTTTTGGGTACATATGCCCTCACCTAAGAGGAGGAATTTGTGAGGGAAAAAATCTTAGTGGCTAAAACTAAATCTAATATTTTTGAATATGGTTTGAGGTGACTTTTTGGGTTTAAGGTGGAGTACAAAATGATACCTCTGTTTTTCCCAATTTGCCTAATATGACGTTATTAGAAAATAAGGTGTTTATTAGGATGTCTTCATCAACACATTTTCTTTTAATTTAAAAAAAATTAAGACGTCCAAATCAACATATAAATGTTGATTGGGGTTCTAATTTTTTTGTAGGGAAGGGGACTTTAATTTTTTTCTAAAGACAAAATTTTGTTAATTTCATTTCTTATATATGAATATCCATTTTGATTAGTTCTCTGGATATTTTTTTCATACCAACTTAACATGTAGTACCATGTTGTCATAATGGTGCATAGTTCAATATAATCTTGTGTAATTTGGATACTAAGGGCCACTTTACAACAAGAGTCATTGCCTAGGTCATCTAAGAACTCAACAATTCTATTGGTGGGGAAGCTAAAAAATGAGTCCTCCTTTACTTTGGGAGTAGGAGTCAAGATTGAAGTATGTTCAAATAATTCAATGCCTAAGTAACACCATTTTATGAATGCCATGTCTCTTGTAATCCTGAGTTAACAAATACTCTAACCAATTTCTCAAATCAAATTCCCTCATTGAAACCAATGTATTTTTACTTATCATTCAATATTTTTGAGGCATTTCTATGGACCAACATCTTCTCTTTACTTCCCTTCTTCTTTCATCTCCGCTTCCCTCTTTGTCCCTTCTTGTCTTCCCCCTTCCCTCTCCTCTTTCCTCCTCTCATTCTCCCCTCTCTTCTCACATTCTTCATTATTTCTTCCTTTTATCACAATTACCACTTTTTCTACTTTGTCTTGTCTTCTCTATTCCTTTCTTGTTGAGTGCCCTCTCTACTTTAGTTACCTTCACTTGCTTCTAGTTGCAATATTTAAAAGCTTCACAATTTCTTTTGTAACATTCACTTTAGATTTGCAATTGATCCCAAAGTATTTATAATACAAATTGGGACCATTGATAGTTTAGTACCTTCTTAAATCCAAAGTGGGTTCAATGTGGCTTTTTTGAGCCCAAACATACATAAGCTTTATCCTTATGTAAAGTTGTCCTTAGATTATAAAAAATTGAAACTTTAGGAATAAACATGTTATTAATGTTAGTCTTTAAAATATAAGAAACGCAATTTGGTGCAATTTGAAATTTTCAAATCAAAATATAAGTAACCATATTTTAACATTTTTTGTCAATTTGAATGTTTCAAAGATAAGAAATCATTTCTAGCAATTTCTTATTCATAGCTCTTCCAAAAGTCGTTGCATATAAACTGTGACTTAGAAATGAACGACATTAGAAGTAACTATATATTTATTGTGGTTTCTAGCATTCTAAGTTCTATGTAACCCAACTTTTGATGTTTTACATTGTTAATTTTGTTATATGTAATGCTATTTTCTCAAATTCTTCAAATTATTGCATGATGCTTAAGAAATTTGTGTGTTTACTAGTTTTTGGAATTAGGCATGTTTTACCCCTTTAGAAGACTAAAAAGGGACCTCTTTTGATAAAAGACACAACACATGTGGTGGTAAATTACTTTTCATAGTTTTCGTTCAATTTTTTTTGTGTGTAAGCAATTAATACTTGGACGACTCAAGCCGACTCAACAAGTCAAACTTTGTGAACTTTAAAAAAGTCCTAGGCTTTTGTAAGGCTCAAAATTCTATTTATTGCTAAAAATGGAGGGACAAGGGGTATACATATTTTTTGAAGTGTAATCTCAATGGGAGTTAATCATGGATTCATGGTGTATTATAATCTTAAAAACGCCAGAGATCAAATGTTGTGAGAAATATAAAGAATCTTCTTTGCAAATTATCCCTTAAACAACTAGGCGGACAAAAGTAGTCCGCGGGATATACACTGCGCTAGTGCAACCACAGTGACTGGCCCTGGCGTTCAAGGGTTAAAAAGTTGTAGAAAGCATGATGATTATGGATTCATGTATCTGTAAATAAATTATTACATCTCTACACAAATGTACATATGTGTGCACATAGACAAAATGCTTTGAATTATACATGTAAACTTGATTACATAATTATGAAATAACTCTCCACTTTCTACTTGAATTTGTAAAATATTATCATAGTTTGACAAATAAATCACTTGCTTTGTTTCCATGAACACATTCCATAATAAGATGCATTAGCAATTTTGTGTTTGTGGAATTGTGATAATTAGAAGTGACATTTTTTTATAAAGTTGAACAAATTCAATCATGTAAAGGATGGATTTGGTGGTTTATATGCAAAACTTCTCATTATTTTTATTCAAAAACTAAAATGTGTTATTGATTTGTCACAAAGGGTATTGAAATGTCTACCACACCCTTTCAATTATTCTACCACATCTCCAAGATAAATTTTAGATTTCTACCATCAAATAGTTGAATTTGAGAATTTGGAATTGGACTTAGAGACCTTGATTTTCTCTAGAATCATAAAAAAATGTTGTAATTGAACAACACCCAATGAAAAAGCTTAGCTTGGGGGAAAAGTATTACTTTCACTTTTGTTTATAAAAAAAGATTAGTTTTTTCATTGGGTGTTGTTCAATTAGAACCTTTTCATGATTTTAGACAAAATCAAGGTCTCTAAGTCCAAATCTAAATTCCAAATTCTCAAATTCAACTATTTGATGGTAGAAATCTAAAATTTACCTTAGGGGTGTGGTAGAATAGCTAAAAGGGTGTGGTAGACATATCAATCCCCTGTCACAAATTGTGGACATCCTCTCATTCACTTCAGAAAATGTTGCTAACCACAATTTCATATGCCATATGAATTGTCCTAAATAATGTGTTTAGTAGTGAGTTTGCTACATGTAAATTTGGACTAAAATAGACTAATATGTATGCATGATGAGGATGACATAATAATAACAAAACCCCAATAATTTCATTATGATATTAGTTTTGGTGAGGGATTTTCACATATATACTTGATAACCTCTTTTTATGTGTTTACTTGCATATACATACATGTATTATTAATAGCATTTTAGTAAATGGATGATTAATTGCACAAGAAGTCAAATGGAATTCAAAGGCAACAACTATAAGGTGCTTCCAATAAAAAATATATTTTTTGTTTAATTTGTTTGGTATAATATATTATTCCATTTGGTTTACAATTGCTTTTGCAGTCAAAGATTTTGAACTAATTTGTATGCGATTGCTTGTTAAAGTTGTATTTTAGCAACTTTTCAATAAATTACATCTGAGCAGTTGGGCATATAACTACTAAAAATTTGCATTTCTAGTATCAAAAATAAATAAAATGGTCATCATTCAATAACCAAACATCTTACATCTGGTGAAGTCAAGCTTCACCACTGAACATTTTAACATAAAGCAAAACAGACCTATCATAGAGGACCTAAACGATGGATAACCCATCGTGAGGGTTATTTATTACTGTCAACATGGTTATTATACATTACACATGGTCATTGTAAATGTTACCTACGCATTGAGTACTCTAGGTACTTTAGGTTTTGGTTCCTTTTATATGAACCCACCAAGAGTTTAGTGTTTGCTATCTCGGACTAGCTCCTCGTTACCTGAAAAGACAACAACCTCAACGAATGGTCTGGTTGTTCCTTTTGGAGCCTGAACGGAATTCGAAACATGTCTGCTGAAAGGAGTCCCAAGCTTCACCCGTTTTAACTGCTCCTTCATAGCCACCTTCCCCTTCCACTTCCCCTTTGCATGGTCCTCGACCCTCAATCGAGATCAGAGCTCCTTTGACGACCTCTGATTCAATTCACAATTCTGAAATCTACACAATGCAGAGCACTCACTAATGATAAATGAAGCACCTCCTATCCAATTTTATTGCCACACGTACACTTGATCATTGCGGTTGATATGAAACTTATCTCATTGCTCAAGATATTGCTTGAGCCGGGACATGAGCATGGGTATGGCCTTCATTGACCACCACAACTGGCTCGCAGTGCCAATGACTTGATCTAAGATGCTTCACTAAAACTCTTGTATCACTTTTTATCCAATGTGTCATTTACAAAATGCAAATGTTACATGATTCTTACCCAAGTTATTCGCTACGAAGGTGATATGTTCGGAATTGAGGGTCTGCACTTTACCTGGTGAGAGATTCGAAGTGTTGCAAAGACCTCCAGGCCGCTTTCAAGATGGCGGGGATGTCCGGGTCAAGCCCGTATGCCGTGCTGGGCACACGGGAATTTTCGAGAGTACGCCAGTTTGACATGGAAGAAAGGAGGAAAAGGATTCTCGGAAACCCTAAGTACAAGATTGCGGTACTGATTTTATTAGAATTTTTTGATTTTATTTCATGTACCTCCTATTCCAAGTACTCGATTCGTGTTGTTTCGCTTGTGACCGTCCAAGGTGGAAGCACCCATATCCGATACATTAAGCGATTCTGCAGAAAATTACAAAGAGTTTGAGTCAAAAAATATGTTTCCCATGTAAGAAATATTGGGATTGCAAATTTCTCATAATTTTATTTGCAAAACTGAAATTACTGTGAATTTTGGGAGTTAAAAAGTGTTCCACACCCATTGCAAATATCTAGATGTATGCAATTTTGATACTAGCCAAACTAATTTCAGTTCAATATTTCCTACCTCATTTTGGGACATGTGGCATGACTTATTTAAGTAGCCCCAACCTTGAAAAAGTTAGAAAAACGTATTCCAAAGCACCTATACTTGCTCATGGTGGAAATAGCACCCCTTACTAGTTGGGAATGGGGCATTGTTGACAATGGGTGCTTCCACCTCAATCACGTTAAACTCCAACTCCATCCCCTTGCCTTGGCCACATACCAGGTGGACAAGGAAGCCCTGGACAAGCAAGTCAAGACTGAGATTGAGTACCGACTCAAACAAGAGAAAGCGAAGGAGCAATTCGGTGAGTAGCCTCACGTCTTCATAATTTAAAGGGAAAATTTCATGGATACCCCTGAAGTTAGTTTGCCATATTTTCATTGATACCCCTGCTTTTTCAGAAATTTCAGAAATACCTTTGGACCAACCAAATTTTTTAGGCGTTTGTTTTGTTGTGCAAGCCACTTTCCTTCTTCTTTTGTGCGCACACATAACAAAAAAGTAACGTGCGCACAAAGGAGAAGGAAGTGACATGCACAACAAAACAAAACGCCTAAAAATTTTGGAATTTTGGTCCAAGGGTATTTATGAAATTTCTGAAAAAATAGGGGTATCTATGAAAATATGGCAAACTTCAGGGGTATCCATAAAACTCTCACTAATTTAAATAATTCCAGAATAGAAATTCGTTTCTAATACTCGATGAGCAAAGTAGGCTGTCTGAAGATAATCTGAAATGATGGCAGAGCAATGGGAACTAGCGAAAATCGCGTCCATGAAGAAAGCTGAAGAAGTAATCGAGTAAGTCTGAATCTCTTCCACTCCGTGCTTCTGTTTCTGCAATAGTTTTAAAGAATTCCCAGGTCCTTACACAAGCGAGGCTGGGTCTTCGGTTTTGATCACAACAGTAGGGACAGGAAGATCAATAGCCAGGACTACGAACAATATTGGCAAGAGCAGCGGAAGTGCAGAGTACAAAGAGAAGTGGACGAGAAAATGCACCTTCTTTCCGTAAATGAAAGGGCAAGTTACCGTTATTAACTTCGACACTCTTGAAATATGAATAAGCCGCCGGTTTCGAGATTGATGAATTTTGTGATAGGCTTAATGATGTAAGGAGAGATCGAATGAGATCAATCACTCATCGTTGTTTCGGGTGATTTCAGATCGGACCCTTCGACAAGCTCCGTTATGATGATCAAGACTTGGAACCGCAGAAGAGTTCCGCAATCCAGCTATCTGTGAATCACACTCGGTTATGGCAAGAACAACTTGCTATGCAGAAAAAAGAACAGGATTCTAAGGCCAGAATTGACTGGATCCAAATGGACATTGAGAACCGGAAACGCATGCGTCTGCTGGAAGAAGATGTAAGTAATATTGAAGAACTGATTTCGAAATAACAAGAAAGGATACCGAACTTATTCATAGAGTTGCTGACTTACCTGCATTGTGTGCAACAGATCAAAGCACAAATATTTGACCGAGATAAAAAGATAGAGAGAGAGATGCTGAACAGGAGCCAAGAGAAGTTTAAAGAGTAAGCGCTCTGTCTCATTTGATGTCCAGTCGGTTTTAAGCTCGACGGAGACATGCTTGGAGAAATCTGAGCATGTCTACCATACTTGCACCAGATGAACAAGCTTCTTTTTGGTCTCTCGTCTCCCTTTGGTTGCTGAAAGCACAGAATTCTGAGGATTAGTTCTGGATATTGGCATGATTGCAGAGCTCAAGTGGAGCACTTGGAGAACCACATGTACCAGATTGGCCCCGAGTACTTCGACCAATTCCAAACAACTGCACGTTGAGGCTATCAGCTGCTCTGCTGCTGCGAATGAGTTTATCCAGAAAGGTTAATGCTGGAATATAACCTGCGACAAATTGAGAGCTTCAAGTCAGGGCCAAGCCTTGCAACTCATAGTGCTGAATAGTTGACACTCTGCAACTACATTTTAGTCAGTAGTGCATTTTTACCCGAAAACGTTGAATCTCTCCGCTCAATCCTGTCACAGTAAACTGATTAATTTTTCTCACGATTTTACCACGATTTCCGCATACAGACTTTGTTGCAACAAAGTGTTGAGGATGCCTATGGCAGCAGTTTCACAAACAGGTACCTGACACACGTTTTCGCTTCTTGATTCCGGTGCAAAGATCGATAGCCGCTGCTTAAACCTTGTTCCTTTCAATACTTTTTTTTAGCATAACGATTGTTAAGTAATTTTTTCAATCTCCACTGTTTCAGAAAGCTACAAAATTTAAAACGATGATGAATGATGAAAATTTAAGAAATACTTGATAAGTAGTTTCTCGATTTCTATTTTTTCGGAAAGCCACCAATTTAAATTAGGCTGAATGATGCAACCATAAGAAACACCGAAGATTGACTAATTATCTAACAATCATCACCAATCGGCTACAAGTCACGGCGAATGAACAAACCTGCGAATGCATGATCACCGCGCGGAATTCCACTTTTCTTGCCGTTTGTACATCTCCACGAAGAGTTCACAAAATTGCCGAGTGACGGTCGCGATCACGGAACTTCCAACCGTCACTTCTGCAAAGACTTGCACCAAACGGCTGTTGAGCTTCATCGGCAGACAGCAAAACGAGATTTACAGATAGAGCACTCACTGTGTGAACTTAATTCTGTTCATTTTTGAAGTCTAACTGTCAGATTGTCAAGAGCCAGCGCTTATGCGTTTCCATCTCTGTCACTCTACTTGACATTGGACAATCCTTGCCTCGATTACAATCTTTAGAGAAAAGATTATTGATCCACTGCGGTAAGGACCTGACGAACCCTAGCCCTCGAGTCCGGAGGGAAATGTGAAGAACAGGGAGTAAACTTACAAGTCTTTTAATTGTGCATATTGATCATCCACGATTTCGAGCCATGAACAATTCTGCCGCTTATTTTTGCGAACTAGTTGTAACAATTGCTTGGTAAAAACTAAGCTTAAGAAGCGCTCATGGAACGGTACTAGTTAAAAGAGAGTTGCATGGCACGGTTGTAACCGAAGGAGAAATGTTCGGTGCTCCAGTGAAGATGAAAAATACCGTCCAAGGCTCGAAATCTCCATCGAAGGCCGATTCTGGCAGCAAACTTTCGACCATGCCGACCAGCCCCCTGGAAAGCCACGGCTCGTCATATTTAAGCAACCGGGATCTGAGTAAGCAAATTAAACCCTATCACCTGCCACTTTCCTTACCAATGCCTACAAATCTCTTACTCAATTAAACAATACTGATTACTAAAATTGATTCCTTCACAGCGTCTCAGCACAAAACATGAAATCTACAAATTACAGTGCAACTTGAAGATGAAAACTTCTTAAAGTCCAGTTTCTCGATCAATTTGAAAATTTCAATTGCATTGAGTATTCTCGTACTTATTGCGGTTTTAAAATTGAATCCTTCACAGCGCCTCAGCACAAAACATGAAACTACAAATCAAAGTGCAACTTGAAGATGAAAACTTATTAAAGTCCAGCTTCTTAATCCATTTGAAAATTTCCAATTGCATTGAGTATTCACATACTTATTGTGATGTTAATCTTTGCATGTCACCATTAGCATTCTATAAAATTTGACTTGAAGGTTTCAGTCAAGAGTTGTGTAAGTGACTGAATATTTTATATATTGCTATTTGCCTCCAATGCAAAAGAAAAGCAGATAAGTAAAGGCAAATAAATATGTTTTCTCATGTTTATCAAACTGCTGTCATATATTACTATAGAAGTTCTATTCATTAAGTAAAACGATGTACAATTTTGTATATTCAAAAAACTACACGATCTTGTGTTATTTAATTTAGGAACTCGATTTCTGTAAAATTTAAATGGCTAAGTTACACTTGAACATGAATTTTGATTGTATCAAGTTAGGTCAGAAAAAGGTTAGGGTTAATGTCCGGGCTTGTGATTTCCGGCATGCGAAACAACACCAACGCGCACTGTTCTGCATCTTACAGTAGATTGTTATTTGCCAGATTTCCTTCAAGATAGAACGCTATGCTTGCAATAGATCATTTTTTGCCGGATTTGCTTCAAGATAGAATGCTATGCTTGCATTGCAGGATGTTACAGCGGAAGGGGAAACGGCAGCGTGAATTTCTTACAGAAGAATCGCCAGGCGTGCAACCGCAACGGAACCGTCAATCCAGCGGGAGGATCATCGCCACCGCGAAGCAAGATCGGGCAGGCTCCAATGATCGGGGACGCGCTCGGCACTCCGAGTAACAAAGGCTCCAGCTCCTTCATGAGCGCCGGTCACAACGGCGTCAGGGACACCAGCACTAAAGGCAGTTTCAAGAAGCGGAACACGTCCTTTTGACGACGGCGTATGTAACTTAACTTATCTGGACCTCCATATTTGTTGCTGCTCCTGCTCCTCCGGAACATTTGACCTTCTCTTCATATCGCATATCGCATGCCGCTTGCTTGCTTTTGTTCAAGAATTGATCCTGTATTAAACCACAGGTGTGTCTATCAATGTCTTTGAAACCGACAGTAGCAAGAACCAAAACAAGTGTCTGACAAAATTCCTTTCGTGAAGGTGACGATCGGTGATTCCATATTATGATCTTTGTAGTTAGCTCTAGCGAGGCTGTAAAACACTGCAACATGTGCTAAAAATTGCGGTATTCACATCTTTTGTGCTAAAAAATTCAAAACTAATGCTGCTCCTGAACATTTGACCTTCTCTTCATCTCGCATATTGCTTGCTTGCTATTGTTCAAGAATTGATCCTGTAAACTAAACCACGGGTGTGTGTCTATCAATGTCTTTGAAATTGACAGTAGCAAGAACCTAAACAAGTGCGTTACAAAATTCCTTTCGTGAAGGTGACGATCGGTGAATCCTTCCATATTATGATCTTCGTAGTTAGCTCTAGCGAGGCTGTAAAACACTGCAACATGTCCTAAAAATTGCGGTACACAGCTTTTGTGCTAAAAGTTCAAAATTAACGCTCTCTGCGGTATTCACATCTTTTGTGCGAAAAGTTCAAATTAACACTCTGCGCTATTCACATCTTTTGTGCTAAAAGCTGTGTTAAAAGTTCAAATTAACTCTCTGCGCTATTCATATCTTTTGTGCTAAAAGTTCAAATTAACGATCTGCGGTATTCAAATCTCTTGTAGCAGTAAAAGCAAAAAGTTAAGCCTTATTTGTGAACTGTGGAAGACGCAGCATCAACTCGGCGTTCAAATATGTTTTTTCTCTTGTATTCTTTTGAATCTGGTTTCTCTCCAGGGAAGTTAATTTTTGGAAATTACAGATAGGAGGGGCATGAAAATGAAAAATATTACAAACATGAGTACACTTTCAAAATATAAACAAGGGCACATTTTCATAATTTTTTTTTGGTTTGGACATTGGTTGATCTAGACACATCACACTAAATGTTAACTAACTTCCAAAAAACTTAGAGGTCCTTTCAAAAATTATCATCCCCTTTACTGAATTTTTTTCATATAGGCTTGATTTGGAGAGGTCTTCAAGTATTTTGAAAGTTAGCTAACATTTTATTAATGTACCTATATCAGCCAATGTCTAAACCAATAAAATTCATTAAAATTTACAAAATTATTTTGAAAATGTGCCCATATTTGTAATATTTTGAAAATGAACCCCTATTTGTAATATTTTTTGTTTTCATGGCCCCTATTTGTAATTTCCCCCCGATTTCTTACAGAGCCTAGAAAGGGCCATTTGTAGTTGACGTGCATCCTAAAGCTCGTCCTAAAGGCCCTCAGCTTTCTCGCAGCTTTCTGCACCATCTGATATTTCCGTAGTGCAATATGAATTACGAGTATTTAACCCTCAACTCTCATTTTACAACTCAACCCTTAAAGGCATTTGCTATTAATAAAAAGTTTTAATTTGTGATCTTGACTACCTCACTACAACATCATTGATTTATATTCTAACTTGTTTGTTGATATCAAATATAATAAAGGTGTGGATGCATTCCAAATACAAGAAAAATATTCCGTATTATATTAATTGCAAAGGGCTGCTTGGTTATTCAAGGGTTAAAATGTGAATGAATAATGGGAAAATTTCATGAATATCCCTAAAGTTTGCGATATTTTCATTGATACCCCTGCTTTTCAGAAATTGCACAAATATCCTTGGACCATAAATTTTTAGGCATTTATTTGTTGTGCTTGTACTTCCTTCATGACCAATATTGAAGAAGGGAATGTAATGAAACAAAAAAGAAGCAATGTGTACACAAAGGAAGAAGGGAAGTGGCATGCACAACAAAGCAAACATCTGAAAATTTTGATCCTAGGATGTTTGTGCAATTTCTAAAAGAAGTGGAGTATCTATGCAAATATTGCAAACTTTAGGGCTATCCATGAAATTTTCCCATGAATAATTTGACTACTTGTTTTTTCAAAGATGTAACTATGTGTCTTTTGTTAGCTATTTAAGTTTCATGCTTCTTTTGTGAAAATTTTGCTTTTATTGTGATAAACTTTTGTGTTAGATATTAAAAAAATGGTAAAAAAAATACGTGTTTTACTCCATCTGTGTATATTACAGTGCAAAACATCATCGTGCAAAAAACTTTTTTCATATCATTTTAGAATTGGAGAATCCTTGTTCCATGCAATAGGTCCAATGTTCAAATTGTGATAAAGTATTGCATTTTGGGGAATCTTTGAATTGTCAAGTTGGAGTTGATATTAGGCTTCACTAACTTCATCACTTTAGTTGGACTCAAACTCAAAAATGATGAGAGTGTGAGAGTGTGGTTAAAATTTATATCAAGAGAAAATAGCAAAAGTTGCAAAAGCATATTACACAATGATCCATGGCTTTGTCATTTTTTTTGATGTAGAAAAATCAATAATACCATTTGGAAAATAAAACAATTGCTCCTATTTTGAGAGCATAAAACAAGCCAAGTGTTTAAAATGCACAATCATAAGGCCCTATGTACATGGTTATAAGTAAAATTTAGTATTTTGACAAAAAAATCCAAGCTCACGGATCCCTCCTATGATATAGCATTCCTCAAAATGAACCCAATATCATTTCTTTAAATACAACTTTGTACCACTAGTTCTAGGGCTAAACTTCTCTTAACTTTGACTTGCATCTTTCACAATTTGTGAAAATGATATTAAAATTTAAAAAATTGGAAAAATTGGTATTAGTTTTTTAAACAAAAATAGATTTTGTGCTCTTTTTATTTGCATTTGGAAAGTTAGATTCTCAATTATTGTCAACTAACCATGACAAACAAAATTCCAATCCAAAAAGCCCATAGCTAGTTTTTACCTCTTATTTTTGCATTGATTTGCACTAATAGAGTAATAGGGTGTGTTTTTTATGTTTTGGATTTTTTTATAGAAGATTTGAACAACTAAGGAATTTCTCTAAAGCAATATTTTGCTACAATCTTATCTCATTTTAACAATGGCTACCTTAGAACTAACATGATTGGGTGAAAAAATGGAAGAAACTACCAAATTTCTCCTAAACAAACACTTGGTTTGCCAAAACCCTCCTAAACAAACACCAAGTTTGCTAAATTTTGAATGAAGTATACCAATATTAGTAAATTTTATGAATGAATATGCACATGTGAAAGATTCTATCCATTTTTTTTCTTATGTACTTGTGTTTTTAGGTGTATGTTACTTGACCAACAAAAAAAATAGAAAATTCCTTGCTTGCCATGATTGCTTTAGCAATTATAGTTTTGAGGACTCTCCCTAGCCAGAGGCGACCACTTATGCTGCGGCATTGTTGCAGGTGCAAGCATCTTTGATGCTAAATGAGCAAGATTTGAGACAGGACTACATGCAGCTATAGCAATCTTGGGGCCTTCCTTTGTTTGTATCAATTTGGTCTAAATAGGCAGCAAATACATCCACCATTGCTTGAATTTGCTCTAGCAAACATGGAGGGGTGAGCTTCATTAGATTCTTACTAGGGGTATTTGCTTGTGCTTTTGCAAGCGACATTGCTTTATTTGCCCACCTCACATTCTTGCTCTTTTGATAGTATAACACAAGTCTGCAAATGAAGCTAGTTCCAAATTTGCCATTATTTGGGTGTATCCCGCCTTAAACTTGTTGATACATGTGCAATGCGTTTTATTGAGTAGCCTTGTCTGCAATCAGCTTCAAAGGGTGTCAATTTCCCTTCTTATTAAGTGGATACGTGCCCACAAGGTCATCCAACGAGTACAAGTGGTCATTGGACAACGGCTTGAATGGCAGGCCCTCATTACAGAGCCCACCAGTGTGTTGGAAGAATACAATTGGGTACCAAGCTGCATTGCTTCCCAAGAGAAATGGAACCAGGATCAGATCTAGAGACAAGACTTGGAGGAGTTTTTCAAGGTCAAACAACTGTGACCGTATTGTGGTAAAATTCACCTCCAAGTCATTGGCCCCTCCATCTACACTTGTATCATCCTCCATCTCCATTGAATCTTTGCTACTGTAGAAGAGTCAAGAGGAGATCGACCAATACTGTTGCCACGCCCCGCTCTGGCACTCAAAGCCATGTCTACCTTATAGAGCAACTTCTAGCTATATATCTTTGAGATTGCTACGGGGAATGCACTATACATGGTGTTTGTGGGTAGAGTGTATTCAAGCCCCTATAAGATGGGGGCTATGTAGGTAAAAAAATTGATTTCTATAGGGCTATATTTACCTAAATTTCTAAATTTTGACAATTTTATGTACCCTAGGCTTCATTTGAATTAAATTCGTGTGATATTTTTGTATACCCTATGTTCATTATATATACGCAATGACAAAAAAAAAAATTACACACATGTAATCAAAGACCAAACATTTCAAAGCATAAATTTTAACCATTCACATAATACTTCAAACAAGAATTTGAGAGAAAACAGAAAGCATGGAAAAGCATATAGTATACCTAAAAGCAGATATGTAAATTCAATATAGGATGAAGGAAAAAGTAGTGAAACCCATTCCACTTCAACCATAAACTTCTTTTAATTTGAGCATGCAGAGAAATCAGAGAAAGCGTGGAAAATGAACCTGCTTGCAAAAATAGCGTTGCACCTAAACCCTTATGAAGTCTAGAAACTACGCACAAACAAAAAGTGTTGTTGCAGAATCTGAGATAAACCATGCAATCAAAACCACAATACATGCAAGCGTGCAAGCGGGAATTGCTAAAGCACAACCTAACCCTCAAACCCCATGCTAACCCTAAGCCTAGGCCACAAAGCCCGTAAATGAACACCAATATAAGCTTCATCCACGTGTCCAATCATGTATCATTACATGTACATCCTTTCACAAGTAAAAAACAACGTCCTATATGATTAAGTGACAATGACTAAACCATGATTGTACAGTTATTTTGTAGTTGTTGTATAGTCATTGCACTCATTGTCACTTAGTCATTTAGGACCCGTTTTTTTACTAGTGTTTATTAATCCTATGACCCTAAGTTACTGTTGAATACAGCTAACATTGGATACTTGGACAAGGATCATACATGGAATACTTTGTCATACTCAAAACATGGGATACTTTAACTAACTTGAAATAATCAAAATATGTTCTATAAAAGTTTAGATTTTGTTTTTTGAATATTGGCAAGGCTATTGTATAGTTGGGTACAGTAATCTTACGAAAAAAGAAACTTTAGCCAACAATTCAGCAACTTTAAGAAGCCATATCTTCCTCAAAAATTGTTCAATTTTGAAACCGCAAATTGCATTGGAAGCACACAAAAGAGTACTATATGATTTGATGAACACACCAATACAATTGTACAAAAGATAAAAAAGTTTGGATGTTTTCTATACACTATCTACCACCTAGTGCTTCCACCTCTTGCCAAAACCATCGCTTGTACCCGATTGGGCATACTTGCAATGCATGTTTGTAATTGCTCCATGGATACCTCATCCCATATCCTTTGAACTATGTGTATCATTTCTTACTTGTTCTTGGGCCAATTGTACTGGCGTAGCAAATCTTTGAATATCTTCCACAAGTTCTCAATAGGATTCAAATCAGGTGAGTTAGGAGGCCAAAGTAGTTTCTTTATACCGTGAGCTTTTTTCTACTCATCTAGAATCTTGCTACAACGGATTAGAGCACCACCTTCCATAAGAGTAAGTTGTTGGGGATGGTCATGCATGAAATAGTAACCACTCAAAGTGCTCTCATATACATTGCAAACAAAACCTGCTGCTGTTCTTTCCCCTTCCGGCATAATGACTATAGGACTTTTGTAAAAACCGGTGAAAGCCTTCCAAACCATGATAGATGATCTACCAAATTTAAAGGTAGGCGTAAGGCAATGGGATGCATATTCCTCATGAACCTTTTGCCATACACAAATCTAGCGAGAGGTTTTTCCTAGCTCAAATGAAGATTTGTCTATCCAAATTATGTTTTTCCAATCTTCTACTATCAAATGACGATGCATTTGAGCAAAATCTAATCTTTTTGCTTGCTGGACTTGGTTGAGATAAGGTATTTTACTTGCAATTCTATTTCCAAAATCCAATCTATGGATATATTTATGTATAGTATTACGATGGACTTGAAACTTATGTGCAATCATGGCAAGTGTTTGTTGGCAGTCACAATTGATCTCACGACCCAAATCTTGTTGTGCTCGTTCAGATAGTTTGAGAGGACGTGGACTTGGTTTTTTAGTTTTTGAACATCTAGTTTTTTTTCCATTTCGTAAAGACAATAGACATTGTGGAACAAGGCATGCCCAATACTTCTGCTATATCCTTGCATTTGACTCCATGTTGTCGCATACAAACTATGACAGACCTTTCATCTGTTGTTAAAGTTTGTATTTGCATTGTGAAATGATGATCTGATGAAAAAACAACAAATTTATTAGAATCTACTTTTAATTTGGATTGAAGAATGAAATTGAAAGAGATTGTGGTTAAAAATTTACCTGAAAAAGGCTATGCAGCAATGCCGACAGCAACAATGTTGAGCGGGCAGCAAGCTTGCTGAACTTGAAGGGCCAGGATACCAAACTCAAAGGACTAGGAAACCTCAAAAACCAGAGGGCGGGAGAACAAAAGAGGAGCAAGGCGATGTCAACATTGAGATCAGGAATGGATGTGGATGGAGACATCCAGAATGACATCCAATATTGAGAGAAGACACAATTGAACCATAAGCATTGCTTTACTCCAATGGTCCCCCCCCCCAAGCGTGGAGTATAAGCCCTCCCTCTGCAAAAAAATTGGATTGAAGGAAAAATCCACGGCGGGGAGGAAGGGGAGTTTGCAAAAAACAATGACAACAAAAGCAAGGCGCAATGCTGTCAAGAGGGGACCGGATTGCTGCCAAAACATTTACAAAGGCGTAGGACACAAAAAGGGCTTCTGGCCGAGAAGGCCTTTGCACCTTTGCCACAAAAACTCAAATTGATTGCTGTAGCCATCGCCGTTGAAGGTGCTGCCAGCAAATTTAAAAGTGAGCAATAACTCAAGCGCCGCACATTGCAATTGGGAGCCCCAATAAATCTATAAAAAAATATAGAGATGGGGAAGACTAGTCTACGGATGGAGCCACCAAATTTCATAACCAACCATGGAGTATACTGCAAGCAATTAACAAAAAAGTGACCACCTTCTAGCAAGTCAAGAACAGCACCAAGGCAAAAATTTGTAAGATTACTGTACCCCACTATACAACTAAAAAACTTATAATTCTCATTATTATGCCCTACCCTTCATTATTTATAAAGAGCCTACACCCATTTCAATGATGCTTATTTTTTATAAAGCCATGTCAAAAATTTATGATCAAGGCAATTATAACAACCCTTCATTCAATTGCATGTGTATAATAAAAAAAAAGGAGTGCACTCCCCGTGGAGATTGCAGAGAGATCCACTATATTTTCATTTCTATCACCGTAGCAATGTCACATGGAACATTGTGTAGTTTACTAAGGCCCATTTTTTTGTCTAGGAGAGATGCATTATATGGCCAAATACCAATTTCAACACAATATTCATTAAAAGGGGAAAAACATATGTACCATTTTGTATTTCACCTTTAATCCAAAATAGCCACCTTAAACCAGATTTGAAGGTATTAGATTCAATCTGAGCCACTAAGATTTTTTCCCTCTCAAATTCCTCCTCTCAGGTGAGGCCACATGTACCAAAAAAAACCTTGGAGCTCAGATTTAGGTGACCACCCTAATTTTTCAAAAGTCCCACTTTGTAAGCTTTTTCCCCTTTTAATGAATATTGTGTTTTTCTCTAAATCCTCTTTGGATGTTTTGTTTAGTTAAAACTCTCCTTAGCCCTAAATCAACCCACTGCTCTAAATCTTCAATTTGCGCACTTCTTCTTTGATTTCTTAGTGTCCATGCATCAGAGTACCCCCAGAATGTGCACTTGAAAGGTAAAAAACAACTCACATCTAAAGATTGAAGCTTGTGAGTAGTATGTGAGGGATGTCCATATAGGATTAATAAGTGCTTGTTAGTGGGAGAGATGCCCCCACAACCTTCTAACGCATTGACAAAGTGCAAAATCCAAGACAAGAATAATTTACGTGTCATCCAAGCTTTGGGTTGCATTTGCCTTGCATTTCTCAATATAATTCCTCCTTATACATTTGCTTGAATGATGAGAAAATGGGGTATACAGTCAGTGCTTACATTAACACAAGCCAAAATACTCAACCACTCTTGCAAGTTGGGGATGATAGCGTGGATGGCAAATACTAATGTACCTCCACCATTCCTTTTGGCTTGAGCTCCGGTTTTGTTGCAGTTCCAAATGGTTTTTGTTGTAATTGTGCTGTGTGTACAACAATTGAAGATTGTGGTAGAAGGAGAGGACATTCTCCTTGCAAAACCCGCATGCTCTATTGCTCTCCAATCCTTGCGTGCAACGTAGAACCAAACCTGGATGGCGATGACGCCACCAACACAACCACTTGGCGCCGGAGAATTTTGCTCTTTTTGAAGGGGATGTCCTGGGTTTGCACAACCCTAGGCACAACCTTGGCAATCTTAAGCTACAGTTGCAAATCACTTAGTGGATGGCCGAGGTCTTGCATCTTTAGAAGGTAACTTTCTAAATCACTTTCTTGTTACATAGTTAAAATACTTTGCCTTCCTTTCTTCCATGTGAGTGTCCGTCCATGGTAATGGTCTCATTGGGACGTTGCAGATGTGACTTGAAAATTTATGATCATATGTTTTCAAATTTACACCTCAAGAGCAAACAAATTTTATTAATGTAAAATGATGGAATGTAATTTTTTTAAAAAGAACAATGGACCACTAAAATAAAAGAGTACAGTGTAAAGGTAAAATAACACAATGTGAAAGTTAAAGAGTACAATCTAAGAGTGAAAAGTCTAATGAAACAATCAAAGAATGTATAAAATTTATGATAGGAGAAGATTTCTAAATTCAAATGAACTTGATAAATAATAAAAGATACAATGCATCATTGCATTCTTTAGAAATTAGAGTGACTTTTCAATTGGTGGATTTGTTGAAATGATTGTGGTTTGCACTATGTAATAAACAATGCCTTCAATGTTGATACAATGTTTTTACTTTATTTTTGTTTGTAGAACATTTTAACAATAATTATTGCATAAATGTATACATACATATTTACAAGTAGTTTTTTTGATTAAAATAAATACATTATGCAAATATGATTTTTCTTGTTGTAGCAATCAATGAGGTACCAATATTTTCATTTAATATCATTGAGATGTGTTCTACAAATGCAAATTATTTTAGTATTACAATAATGACTTTGCACTAGACTTGTGGTACAACAATGCTTGGACTTGTTCCTATTGTTTGAGGTACAAATTTACAAACCAACATCTATTAACAAAGTTTTAACCAAGTAATCTAGCATTTTGTCTAAATTTGATTTACAAATGAAAATGAATTATTCTTGATAGATCCTATAAATATTCCTTCATTAATTTACACTTTCAAAATGTTAATGCATTTTTATTTTCATTTTTTAATACCTTGAAAACCTTTTATAGAACCGGAGAAATTGAAATTGTTTTGAGGGGTGGATTAAGCTTGTATGCTCTAATCCATTGATCAATGCAATGTTGAGTTTTCAACCTATGTACAATTAAAATAATAAAATAATAAAATGATATCTTGAAATAGTATTGTAGGTGGGGAGCAGATTTGGCTACTCCCTGTCAAATTAATTATTTTTCTAGAAAAACTCAATTTGGCATCAAATTGTATAATTAAATAAGCTTAGGCACTTTTTAAAAAAGTTGTTATTATTTGGCATTCAATCAAAAAGAAAGTAGAATTAAGCTTTTTTCTAAGCATCTTCCACTTTCTAAAATTAGCCCTTGGTAAGAAATTTGCAGTAGATTGAGCCCTCTTGGAATCAACCTTGACCTTCCATTGTTAGTTAAGCTTAATGACTTTTATGATATTTGGCATTTCAATTTTTGATTTGTTTGACATTGGGCATTTTTGGAGAATAATTTATAGAATAATTATGCAAAATTTTGGAGAATTATTTTATGCCAAATTTGCTAACAACCTACAGTAAAAGTCATACAAAGTAAATGCTATAAAGTTCTCCACATAGTCTTGTTACATTTGAAAACCTTTCAAAAACTTGAAATTGTGCTTGAAATTAAGTAATATGAACAAAACCTTATCATTTTACAAAAACACAACACCCTTTACACCAAGGTATTTCAAAATATGATATTGGATTAGTTATTCTATATCTTTTGATAAATTAACTAAATTATTATAGTGTTATTTAACAAAAGATAAAATGAAGTCTTTCACAATAAGTAAAGTAATCATGAATGTGTTTCTTTTTAACAATGCTTGACAAAGGCTACTAACAAATGTATAGTTTTTTTGATGGTCATTAATGTGCCCTCACTTTATATAGAATTCTAAATGATTTTTCCAATTTTAAAACACTAAATCCATTCAATAGAAAATTTGAATGTTTCTTAACTTGATGAATTGCTTTTCATTGTATTTAAACATTATTAACATTATGTTCCATATTTCTAGTACAATACAAATGATCTCAATCCAAGCAATGAGCACTTCAATCACTAAATTCCAAAATGTATAAGAAAAATCAGATATGTGATAATTAGTATTTTTTTTCAAATTTTGTCAATAGTAAATCATCAAAGCAAAAAGCTAGACTTAAAAGATTAGCAATGCTACATTATTTGTAATCTTATGATAGTCACATTGCATTGATAGGTTTTTTTTGTGCAGATGGCACTTTCAATCAATCCATGCTCACAAAGTATAAATATTGACCTTGGATTTTTGTGATGTGATATGATTGTTCAAGTGACATTTCATTCTTTTTGAATAATAAAGGAAACTTTTTTGGAGGAGATACGTACGTTGATGCTCCAAAAGTTATTTCAAACAAAAAATACTATTTTCATTAAATCTCATTGCTACAGTATCTACAAACAAAGATAGTATTTAAAATAGCTATTTTGAAACTGTGAAGGTTGCATATGGTAGAGTTTTTTTTATGTAATTAAAATTAAAATTTTGAAACATAAAGTTATACTTGAACATAAAACCAAAAAATGACATGTTTGTCACTTAGAGGCTATGAACTTGTCCTTCCACTCTTGAAAAGAATTGCAATTCATTTGTTTTTGCCACGTCAAATTGTATCAAAAATTGTATTCATGTTCAAAAATCCAAGTAACTTGTAAGATCAAGTATTTTAGAATCAATCTAACAAACTCAATATGTATGCTTATCATATGCATTTTTTTTATAGGAGTGGTTGCATTTATATCCATGATTTAGTAGGCGTAAAGCATGATAATAATTTGAAATGGAAACTACAACTAGAATGCCAATGTAGTTTATGTTGTTTGTACATAATTGAAATGCCTATTTTGATGTCTCAATTTCTTTGAAAGAAAAGTTTAGAGAAATACATGTTATACATGCATCATGCCTATATATGTATGTCCTTGTTCATTCCATATATTAACAAGTATAACTTGCTTGCAATTTGTGTAGTGTTTCTTTATCTCTTTCAATGTTCTCTATAACTTTATTTTGTATCTTTTTTATGTGCTCTCCCCTTGAATTTCAAATTTTGGTGAAAACTAAACACCCAATCCTTGATGCCCAATGCTTTTAAAACATACATTCTTAAAATTACAAAAGAGAATTTAGAAAAAAAAGTGAATGACTTCATGCCATAGTGTTGAATTTGGAAATTTTGGCACGTTATTCACATTTAGTAGTGTTTTATAGCCACTTGAGCTACCTATAAAGATCTAATTTGGGACCACTGATCAAGTTAGTTCTCAAATTTAATTGCTTGGCACCATAAATTCTAATGGCATGTCCTCTGTTCACCTTGTCAGATCATCCTGCACAAAAAACTGCAAATTTTTATCAAAACCACCAATCAATCTTTTGTTGTAAGAAGGGCTAATTCAACGTGGGTTTCAAAATTCAAAATTAAAGCGTGGTGTGTTTGGTTACTCCTTACTAGGGTTTGGTTGTGGTAGTCAATTATATGTGTCAAAAAAACAACAAAATCAAAATAAAGTGGGCCCCCTCATTGTCATTGAAACAAAGAATTCAAACAATGTTGTCATCAAGAATATATTCCAAATAGAACA
Source organism: Ulota crispa (assembly GCA_963920765.1). Taxonomy (NCBI): domain Eukaryota; kingdom Viridiplantae; phylum Streptophyta; class Bryopsida; order Orthotrichales; family Orthotrichaceae; genus Ulota; species Ulota crispa. The sequence continues at coordinate 5,521,679 of OY987246.1, forward strand.
TTGCTTTTTTTTGTTTGTATTAAAAGTGAAAACATGCAAAAACTGGCAATAAGAAATCAATTTACCACCATGCAACAAAAAAGGGGGTTGTCAACCACAAGCTTCCTCCCTCAATGCACGTCTAAGCTACATTTACAGAAATCCCAAATTTCCTTGTTCAATAGGAAGAGCATCTCCAAAGTCCACCCATGTGGGAAAACAACACTTTGGAGAGATTTTTGGATGACAAGGAAAGAATCAATGAATGAACCTGCCAAAATATTCTCCTTGGCATGGGATAAGTTTGCGATTTCCTTGTGCACAACAACCCTTTCAAACATTATATTTTCTTTTACAAATGGGCTGAATAATCAATGATGGAGAATCTATTTGCTTTTGCAAACAAGGAAATTTATCGTGAATTGAATGTTAATTTACCTAATTGGAAGGGTGAGGGAAACAAGTTGTCAACACTAGAAACAAGAAATAGTGAATTTTCTAGCAACAAAGTTCTCAACAATGAAGTTTTTGACCATGGAGTTTTTGATGATGAAGTTTTTGACAATGGAATTTTGATGATGAAGTTTTTGACAACGGAGTTTTTGATGATGAAAACTTGGATGATGATGTGTTTGACAATGGAGTTTTTGAGGTTGGATTAAGACGCTCTAAGGATATTCTTGCAATTCAAACTTGCAATTTTTTTGTGTTCCCAAGAATGCAGAGAAAATTTAGTTGCATACCAGGGGTGATTTAAATGATTTTGCTTTTGGATCTAGATCTCTTGCGGAGTTGGCTTCTGGAGCGCCTTCTTCCGGTATATGGAGCCAAGTGAAGGTGAGGCTGCTGGGCAGGCGCAGGTTGCTGCGGTGGCTTGTCACAACAAGTTTTTTGATGGTCGAAATGTACACACATGTCTATTGCAAGCCTAATCTGCAAAACTTCCAAAGAAAAATCTAGAAAAGAAGAACAAAAGAAAGAGAGATTTAAAATTGTTGATATAAACTTGGGAAAATTACAAATAGGGGCATGAAAATGTAAAATCTTATAAACAGGGGTGCAGTTTCAAAATAATTACAAATAGGGGCACAATTTCAAAAAAAAATTGTATTTTTTTGTATTTTTTTTGGTTTGGACATTGGTTGATTTAGACACCTCACATTAAATGTTAGTTAATTTCTAAAAAATTTAAAGGTCTCTCCAAATCAAGCCTAAATAAAAGAAATTTTAGTGAAGAAGGTGGCAATTTTTGGAAACTTTTAGTTTTTTTGGAAAGTAGCTAACATTTAATGTGATGTATCTAAATTATTTTGAAAACGCACCCCTATCTATAATATTTTATACTTTCATGCCCCTATTTGTAATTTCCCCTATAAACTTGGTAACATGATAAACTAAAAACAAGAGCCTAGTTATGAGCTATGTTTAGTAACATGAATGTAGAGTCTTGAGTACTAGAAAACATGATCTAAATTGACACTATTTTGTTACTTTAGATGTCTTGAATTGTACGTTTTTATTATAATTATGTTAATTAGAACATGCCTTGGTAAAGACCGCTTAATTTGAACCTTGTTTTCTACTAGTGCTTGTTATGCTATGTTTGATAACATGAACGTAAAGGCTTGCTATGTACCATGGACACAAAGCCTTGTTATGTATCATGAAGAAGAGTCTTGGTATGAGAAACAACTTCTCAAGCCACTCAAGTCAGACAAGTGACGATAGATGTCTAACTTAAAAAAATTCCCCCACCGAGTTTCTTTTTTGTGTTTATCATTAAATTGTGTCATTAAAATTACATGGTTGGTTGTTTTGACTCCAACCACAAATACATTCCTACACTACAAGAAAATATGGTCGAATTTACAAAAAAGTTGACAAAAATTGTGATTTAATTTACAATATACTGTAGATTAGGTCACAAATTTTGTCAACTTTTATGTAGATTTGACCATGGTTTCCTTGTAGTATACACCTTCCTCTCTTGTAGTTCTCCTTCTCTTGCACGTGGCATTCTACATGAGGTTTTTCTACCAACAAATTTTGCAATCTATTCCCTTTGTTGTTTGTGTAAAAAAAAAAACTTATTTAAATGATATGAGATGTAGGTTTCACTACAATTTCATTATAAAAGCAGTATTCTTTGTCATTCATGTTGCTTGGTGTGCTATTCTCACATCAAGGCTCTATGTTCATACCAAACATGAATTCCATGCAGTTAGCCGCTATCCAATTATGCTCAATTAGGCATTTGAAATGGCCATCGCAATACTAAAGAAGGACAAAATTATGAAACACAATTAAGCTTGCCATATCTCATCTTTGGTTACCAAATAAATGGGTTCCATGGAAGTTGTGACATTACAATAGAATCTGTATAAAAATATGGGAAAATTTTGTGGATACGCCTGAAGTTTGCATTATTTACATAGCTACCCCTGCATTTTCAGAAATTTCACAATATCCTTGAACCAAAATTTTCAAACATTTGTTTTGTTGTGCATGCCACTTCCCTTCTTCCTTTGCGTGCATGTTGTTTCATTTTTATTTCAGTACATTCTCTTCTTCAATATTGGTGATGAAAAAAGTACAAGCACAACAAACAAATGCCTAGATTTTTAGTCCAAGGATATTTGTGTAATTTCTAAGAAAATAGGGATATCTATTTAAAAATTACAAACTTCAAGGGTATCCATGAAATTTTCCCTAAAAATATTTGGTTAGGACTGAATGATTTATATTGGTTTAACCCCTAAAGGCCCAAGCAGTGTATCTTGGTAAAATAGAGATTTTGGGCAGCTCACTACAAGTGGAATTATTTTTTCTTTTCTTTGAAATTTTCACACATGATGTGCCCAAGGAGTAGCTTGAAGGCCCAACAATTTTTGTAACTTTTGACTTCCGGTTCAAAATTTATTGCATGATATGTTGTTTTTTTTTAACTCCAGGCAACCTAGGCAGCTCAAAAAACTTCTTTAAAAATGACATTTTTTTGAATTCTTCTTTTTTTAGGAATAAGTTCTTTAGACTTATCTAAATGTGGGAAGCTTTGAATCATTTGATTCCAATTAATGAGACAAAAATTACAAGAAGTTTTAGTTTGTGGGTAGGTATGGTTTTGAGAGACTCCATACCTACCCACAAACTAAAACTTCTCATAACTTTCATTTTGTTCATCAAAATTGAAAGATTCAAAGCTTCCCGCGTTTAGATAAGTCTAAAGAACCTATTCCCCAAAATATTCAAAAAAATGTCATTTTTAAAGAAGTTTTTTGAGCTGCCCAGGCTTCTTGGAGTTCAAAAAAACAACATATCATGCAATAAATTTTGAACCATGAAGTCAAAATTTATGAAAATTGTTAATCCTTCAAGCTACTCCTTGGGCACATCATGTGTGAAAATTTCAAAGAAAAAAGATAAAAACTCCATTTGTAGTGAGCTGCCCAAAATCCCATTTGTCCCTTGAAGGGACAAGTGGGCTTTTAGGGGTTAACCCCTAAAGGACCAATCCCCCTTTTTTAGCAACATAGCAATTTTGTGCTAGTACATGTGATTGGAGATTTTCATATTTTAGGCTGAAATTTTAATAGAATGTGGGAACAAGGTTTATCTTTCATATGCACTAAGTTTCATGATACTTGGATTAATGAATAAGAAGATAAGGCCTAATATGTTGTCTTTTTCACTTGGCGGGCAGCCTAGGCATATTTTAAAATCACTTTTTCAGAAATAAAATTCAAATTTGGTTCAAGAGATTTATGTGAATGTGGAAAGCTTTTAATCACTCCATTTTGATCAATGAGATGAAAGTTTCAAGGAGTTTTTGTTTGCGGGCAATTATGGATTCTCTACTCTAAAATAAACTTGGAAGTCCTTTATTTGACTCAATTTTCATTATTTTGGAAAAAACAAAACAAAAGCCAAGGATGTAGATTGTTCATTACAACATTACAACCGTTGGGATTGGCATTTTTCATTTCCATAATTAAACTCTTAACACTTTAGTGTTTTGAATGATTCTCTACTTCTTTCTACTTACTATTTTTTCCCATATATTATACAATTCCAAATGGTTTGAAACTTTTTTGATATGTACTCTACTTAGGTGGAACAAGGAATCTAGGAAAGCACCACCCACATGGCCTTTTTTCCTTAGAAATTTTCACCTTTTGAAGGATAGCTACCTACTTTTTCATGAGACGTTTCTAAATATTCAAATTGTTTTATCTTCCAATCCACACAGTGAAAATTTCTGAAAATTTGTCCAAATCTCCTAAAATTATCCTACTACAAGACCCTACAGCTACACATGCATAAAAATGTTTTTATTTTCAGATTTTGTTGAAGCTCTAAAAATGATAGTCTTGGAAAGTTTTTGGCCTAAACAATGCTTGGTCCTTTAGGGGTTAAGGAGGCTATTAACTTACACAATGTAGGTATACTAGTACAAAGGTTTATTGGATAAAGTATGGGACTAGCACTAGGATTAATGTCTACTAATGTCTAATATCAACTAAGAACTTAGAGAGGATATTATTTTAAACAAGTCCTACCATAGTAGGCAACTACTATAGAATGTCACATTCAATACATTGGGAAAACCAGATTCCCAAGTTGTACCTCACCTTAAACTTGGAGAGGTTTAAGGAGGTCACTTCAAACCTAGTTAATGAACTTTTTGTTATAAAATTCACAAGTATTGTTATTTTGTAAAACAAATAGGTCTTGATCTTGACTTTTTGGGTAATAACCCCTAAAGGACCAAGCCCCCTTTTGGGGGACAAATGGGATTTCAGGCATGTACCTATGGCTAGACTACTTTGCGCGATTTTTTGAGAATTTTGTGGATGATGGGGAATTCAAAGATTTATGTGGGCATCTAATTTTTTCTTCATTTAGACATTTATTGAAGAAGTTAAAAATGAATTTCTGGAAAATGGGCAAGATTGGGCAGCCCAAAAACTTCTTTAAAAATTGCATTTAATATATATATATATATATATACATATATATGAAATAGGTTTTGTAGACTTATATATACATAGGGAGCTTTGAATCATGCAATTTTGATGGATGAGATGAAAGTTATGAGAAGTTTTCATTTGCGGGTAGGTGTGGTTTTGAGAGAAACCACACCTACCCGCAAACAAAAACTTCTCATAACTTTCATCTCATCCATCAAAATTGCATGATTCAAAGCTCCCTATGTATATATAAATCTATAGAACCTATATCATTTTTTTATTTTTTTTGAATGCAAATTTTAAAGAAGTTTTTGGGTTACCCAATCTCACCCATTTTTTGAAATTTTTTTTTAACTTCTTCAATAAACGTTAGAATGAAGAAAAAGGTAAATGCCCACGTAGATATTTGAATTCCACACCTTCCATAAAAATTTCAAAAAGTCACAAAAAATAAATTAGCTGTAGGTACATGCCCGAAATCCATATGTCCCCAAGGGGACAGTTGGTCCTTTAGGGGATAAAGAACGTATTTCTGGAAGTTCACTGATTCCCAAATTAATGAATATGGCGTTATAGTGGATTAGTGGGTAGTTAAGACAATGCAGTTAGTGTTATGGAGACAAAAGTTTTCAAGTCACACCTCATCAAAGGTGGCAATCTGCCTTACTAGATAACCAGGAGCGGCCATAGCCAGGCTCTTGAAATATATGGGATGCACCCAATCCACGTCCCTCAGGAAACCAAGTTCGATGGGATGCCGGAGCTGCAACCATGCATACCAATTATACATACAAGAATTTGTTCCAAGTACTTTTCTCTTCTCTAGCAAGAATTGATGAAAAAATAGGGCAGTTTCATAACCTTATTGTAAAACTTTACATAAGGGATTAGTGTTTTCAAGGAAAGACAAACAAAAAACAAAAAATGCTTTGTGCCTAATGTGATAACATATTCACAAAATTGTGGAGCATGAATTGCAAAGTTTGATACCCTCAAATGAAGTGACCTTTACGTTACAAGTCTACAACAAGCATTTGATCATTTATAGAGTACACTGGAACAAAAATATTCATTTCCATGTAGAGGGTTGTTCAAAACAGGTTTGCATGAAATTTACCTTATCATTGTTTAATTAATTTTGAAGTGTACAAAACCCATAAGTAAATAACCCGTATGCAAAACATCGGGAGATTTTAATTTTTTGTATATACGTGTTATGTGCGAGATTTTAAATTTTTTGTATATATATGTGTTATGTGCGTTTATTTATAGATTTATGCAAATATTGGGAAATTTATGTCCCTCAAATTACAGCCAAAAATCATGGAAAAGTAAGATTTTGTACCTCCATCCAATCAAAAGCCAAGAGATAAAGTGTCATGTACATGCTCTGCACCCAACAATTGACATAATATTCAAGATACGTTTCTAATTAACCGAAATGCATTTGAATTTCATTTATGATTTCTACTTCCTCAAAATGATTTACAATATTATTGACATTCGGTATTGGACTTTTAATGGTATAATCTTATTAGACAAACGAATTTTTATTAGAAGGGACATTATTTTGAACATCCATTTTAGTATTTACAAAAGTCAAGTTGACGTTTATTGTTGATGACATTAAAGGCTTACTACACTAGAAGAAAATTAAACATAAGGAAATGAAATTGAAACTATGTCATGGGTATGTGAGAGCATGTGCCTCACTAAAAGAACAACAAGGACTTTAAGTTTTTATTTTTCATTTTCCCATTCAAGCTTGCTTTGAACATCCTACGTGACAAACAAAAGATAAAATAATAACAAAACACCAGGTGCTTTGAGTTTGTAAGTCTATGGAATAGGAAACAAAGAAAAAAGAAAATAGTTATAATTAATGCTTGAACTGAACACTCAACAAAAGTAATATTGCTTTGTTTCTCTCTACTCTAGAGTGGTAACATCTTTAGTATAGTTGTGAATACTCAATGTTGGCATTTGAGACAAAATGGCGTTTCACACGATGTCCTATGTATCATTTTTGCAAGTTCCATCTCAACACAAGATCCAAGGTTCATTGAGTTGTTTAAGATAAAAACAAGTACATAAAAAATCATCAATATTATAAGCAAAAAGATTGGTGGGACTTGGGCTAAAAGTTGGATCTACAAAAATGGATGACTCAAACCTTGCGTGAAGTCTCACCCTTTTTAGCACTAAAATTTCCAAAAATTGTTGTCATGTAAGCAAAGTGCAATGAATCAAGACGTGGGGCACGGAATGCTATTTTGTGAGCAGGGGTTTGTGAGCCTTAAGTTGTGAGCCTAGATTTTTTGTCCAAATATTCAATTTCACCTGTAACCATGTATATAGGGCCCTATATTTGTGCATTTAATCTTTTATCTTTTGAAAAAGTTGCTCTTTAAAAAAAATCATTGATTTTGAGATCAAAATTGATTCATGCTCACCAAATCTTGGCTCACCACTCACATGCTCACCATTTTAGGCTCATGAATTAGCGTCCTCCAACATGGGACTTTTGATGTAGTGTAAAGCACAAAGTCCCAACTTTTGACTTTACACCAATCAGATTCTCAAGTTTGAGTGGAACATGGGATGTGGGACATAATGTGAATAGCCCCTTAAGACCCTAAACACAAAATAACATTCTTATAGCATGTTTTGGTTTTCAAAAACCCATTCTTATAGTGAATTTCCATGTTGATCCCATAATCAAAAAAATGCAAAAACAAAAACAAAGCAAAATTACACTACAAACTTGTTTGTTATTTTTTGAGTTTGAAAATTTTAGGATAGCACTAGCAATTGACGCTTGCTATGCTACTCATTCACCATTGAGATTGTATTAGGATCTTCATATGTTCAATAGAATGCAAATGACCAATAGAATGCAAAATAAAATTTCAGTAAGTCTTCAAATTGTATCTATGTGATGATATCACAAACAATGTTGATGTGATATTACAGAGGTCACTGTGATTTTAGTAGTATGATAGAAGTTCATCTTGGGGCAGGATACATAGCAAATCAATAGAAAAAACCAAAATTTAGGTGACTTACTTCTTGACTAAGAGCACAGAACAGCCGAAAAAGGGGGTTTCTGTATAGAGAATTTTGGAAAAGGTGCAAGTGGAGACAGGGGCATCTCTTGCTCATCACCTCACTGCAGCATGTACCAACAATCCACACCATAAATTTGTAGGTAACCATAAAACCAGCAATCTAGCTACATTAGGAAATCCCATGTTGCAAATCTACCAAAACTCACCAATAAATCCTGAACCAATGGCTGACAATATCAAGTTCCAGAAGCAGAATGAATATTCTGAAGTCTGTCCTGCGGTTTTAGAATCAAACAAACAATGTTTGCTTTTAGAGCCTCATTAGCAAATGTATCACATTTTGGTTGGTAAATAGAAGAAGAAACAAAGTTAAACCCTATAAGATGTTGCCTATCAAAAGTGTTGTCTGTATTTGTACAAGATCTATTCAATACTAGAAGAAATGATATTATGACAAATGTCTAAAATTTTCCAAAACTTTTCCTAGTTGACTAGTATGTTTATGGCTTGGCTTAAAATTACAACTCCAATGGGATTCATGTGCTACCCAAGTACCCCATCTGTGTATACAACACAAAAGAGCGTATACAATGCAAGAGGTTAACTTTGATTTTGAAAATTGGCCTAAATGAAGCTTATGTTAGGAATGGTTCAACTATCTACATTTTGTGGATTTAGATGACAAATTTTCATTCTTGATGTTTTTGTTTGGAGATAGACCTTGTAAAGAACCGACATGTTCCTTCTCCTTAAGAAGCATTTTAGTAAAGACAACAACTCCTTATGTTGCAAATTTCAAATACAAATGGCAAGTGCGCTATTGTGAAAATGAGATAGGTGTAAGATTATATAATTGTTATGATTGTGCCCCTCTTGGAATTGTGGAGGTTGAAAAGACCTTTTTCTTTTTTCCAACATACCTAGGGTGGTTTTTAATTTGGACAAAATTATATTGTGAGAGACAGTGTGCCATGAGCAGTGAGCCAAGATTTTTGTGACTAGGAACTAATTTTGAGCTCAAAACTACTAAAAAATACTGAACAAACGACAAGTTCTTAGGAGATGAAAGTTTATAATGCTCAATTACAAAACCCTATGTACACAAGCATAGATGAAATTTATTATTTTTGACAAGAAATCTAGGTTCATGGCTCACGACTCACAAAGCCCTCCTCACAATATAACATTTTCCATATGATAATCATTGAGGACATTTGCAATCATCCGGAACTAATCGTTTAGAACACATTTTTCTTGTAGTGAAAGGAACCTCAACAATGGTATGTGCAAGACACAGTTATAAGGTTTCTTCAAGAAGGAGAGTACTCACCTGTAAAGATGTGAAAGAACAATCAATAGCACCGTATTGCTGGCTCTGCGCACATCAATGAGAAAAACCCTTCTAAATAAATAAGACAAGACCATTGCCCAATTTTTGAAAACTTAATTATTAAACAAAAATAACGTAATATTTGCTGGATTTCAAAATCATTTCATAAGCATGAAACTACAAAGTAAAACCAACTACGCCCTCTGTCCCAAAATGATTGTCCACATTCAGACCACAATTTTTTTCATTGGTTTTGAATAAGTCGCACGTAATCTATCTTATATCCAGTTCATATTAAAAATTGGTAAATTTGTGCCATTAGCTTCATTGATTCTTGGAGCATAGGATTTGGACTCACAGAAATTATGTTCTTTCTAAACATAATCAATGAAAATAGCGTTAAAATGTTGCAATAATTACCAAGGACAATTGTTTTGGGATAGAGGGGAGTAGCAAACATCACAAGGGGTATGAATATGAAGACCTTGATAAAACATGGGTTAGCACATCTCCAAATGTTGAACCTACATCCAAACCAATAAACACATTCATATGCACAATTGAGAAAACGAACTCTATAAATAAATAAAAGACAAAATTTAATTGTGACAATAGAGAGTTGGACATTCCCTTGTAATTATTACTAAAGAACCTTATTACATTTTTTACATTTTAACAAAGGAAAGTTGTCAATAATCTATGTAAACTTTAGCACTTACCACAATTCATAAAATGTGCAATATGTCTACTCAATTCATTAGCCACAAAACTGTACCCCCAACACAAAGGTGCACATTAAAAAAAGACTATTAGCAGCATACTATAAATTATGGACTTCTTTCAATAATCACCATAAATAACAAAAATGTGATAAATGTTTCTCTATGAAAAAAAAGAATGTTTTCACCAAGGCTAGATGTTACCCACGTTTAAATTCTAAGAGGCCTACCATTGGCCGCAATTTTTCTGAAATGCTAAAAAAAATCTAATATCTATGAATACAACAACACAAAAGAAGAAGAAAAAAGCTGCAATAACGTATGCAAATATTACTTGCGCTTAAACAAACAAATGCAAACAAACTTTACATACATTTGCCAATTTAATGAGCATTAGATGCAACTAATAAAGTTGCAATGAACCCGATTTCTGCATTTTGATTGATTATTCACCTTAAACCCTGTGAAGCTTTTGTACTCAACTAATAGGTTGACAAGGTTAATGGAAGTAGCGTTTCAAAATGAAAATAGATCAAAACAATCAAAACATAGAGTGCTAGTAAGCTGAAGAATGACCTTTGGATCACGAAGTCACACAAAACAAGTAGCAAACCTAGAAATCATCTTTTCCTTCACACAAAGATTAGTGACCCCAATAATAATAAGGGAGAACTTGAAAAATACCCCCATATTTTGCTGTATTCTAAAAAGCACTCTTGTAATTTTCAAAGTTGCAAAATGCAAGCCCTTGTAGAAGTTTAATAAAGCATTTTGTACACTGTAGTGATACACTGAGGTGCACAGACGCTCAAGGCAATGCTTCCACACCCAACTCCGCAAACACTTTGTTTATCATCAAAGGAAAATATTTCATTGTAAAAAAAAACTTGCAAATTTGCAAATATATTGGTCTATTGATTCTATTATTTAGCGCTAAGCTACTTGTTTTGTGGTGAAATTGAATGAAAATGTTTCAATGTTCTTTTGTATCATGTATAGGTGGTTGCAAGGTGCTTGTATACTCTTTGTCAATCACAATATAGTTGCACCACAATATTATGGCACCCGTATGGTGGTATTCATGCAATTTTAAAATTACAAGAATATTTTTTAAAATATGGCAAAATTCAGGGTCATTTTTCAAGTTTTCCCTAATAACAATGTTATGAGGAGAGATTGCCAGCTCACCAAACCGAATACAAAGTACTAAACTCCTTATCGTTGGAGAAGGCCACTGAAAAAGCTTTCACAAGTGCTGCAATCCCGATGTAACCTGCAAGCTGTAACCCTAGTCAGAGATAAAGCTCTCTCCCCATCCTCTTCACCAATTGCAAAAAAAAAAGACAATAAATATTTTCATGTAAAATGTGAAAAACTTCAGCAAAACATCATGCATAAGCAGCTACGTTACACGAGCCTGTATCCATGAGTATCCATATTGTATTAACTTGCTTTTCTACTAAGGTACCCTCTTGTTCAAACTTTCTCAAGATAGCTTCTCTCAATACAAAGCTTCCTTCCCTGCCTTTTAAAGGTAACAAAAAAAACTAAAACATTACATTTAGCAATTCTTACTAATTTTTTTGTAATTTTATCCAAAACATGACATGCCAAACACCTTTCCACTCAAACTTTCTCAAGATAACTTCTCTCAATACAAAATCCCCTCCCTCGCTGTCATAGAGCCAACAAAAAAAGCAACTAAGACATAAAGTTTAGCAATTCTTACTAAAAATGTTTGGTATCCAAAACACGACATGCCAATGCCTTTTGCAATGCAACGCCGCAGATCCTTGTCTCCCCATTACGTGCAAAACATAAAGATTTTCAAACTTCTCCTTGATTTTCTCCCCCAAAATCTTTATCTTTTTTCCTCAAACAATACAGTTTTCTCCACCCCTTTTTGTAACTTGATATTCCTCATGGTGGTTTCAAAGCTGGTTTCTTCGTACATACATGTATTTTTATTTGTTGATTTCTCAACATGAGAGAGCCGCTTGGGAAAGTGATGCTTACACTTTTTCTGCAGAATTTTTCAAAATCAGAATTTTGTGTAAGACAAACTAAGTAAGTTTGTTACTGACAAACACTGTTGAAAACCTCCCAAACAAATTTTCTCTAGATTTCGAAAACCCTATTTCTGCAGAATTTTTCAAAACCAGAATTTGTGTAAGAAAAAACTAAGTAGGTTTACTACTGAGAAATACTGTTAAAAAACTCCCAAACAAAATTTCTATGGATTTTTCGAAAACCCTAATCCAAGCCAAGTCCCCGAGTGCTCCAGTTTGAGGCCATCGCAGAACAGAGTCTCCTATTATAAACGTTTCTACGTCGAGGTTTTCAAGCTAAAGTATCAGAACAATAATCTCAGAACCATGAATTTGCTTGAAAAGCTCAGGAACAATTGCAATCTGCGACGTAGAAAAGCTGAGAGAACAACACACCATAATATTCAATGGGAAATCATTATGTAGGAAAAACCAGAGAGACACACTTTTATTATTACTATAAACAATGTTGAAATCCTGCAGAGTTTTAGTGTAGAAATATACGAACCTCGTAAGCTCGATACGATGACCTAGTTAATGCTTGAACTCGCAAAAAATCTCTGTAGAAATGCTGAAGTCGGAACCGTGTTATATCTACCAAGATTGAGGAGAAGCGCGCAGAATCCACTATTTTTTTTTAATATTCAATCTTCGCGCATTCAGTGAAACTTCATATTAGATTTGAGCTTGAAAAAGCTCAGGAACAAACAATTTTAGTCTGCGACGTAGAAAAGCTAAGAAACAAACACACCATAATATTCAATAAGAAATCATTATGTAAGAAAAAACAGAGAGACACACTTTCATTATTACTATAGACATTTTGAAATCTTGCAGAGTTTTCGTATAAAAATATACAAATCTCGTAAGCTCGATGCGATGACCTAAAAATCTCTGTAGAAATGCCGAAGTTGGAAGAGATCAAGACGAAGTAGAAGCGCGCAGAATCCACTTATTTTTTCGAATATTCAACCTTCGCGTATTCAGTAAAACCTCATGTTGAAATTTGAGCTTGCTGAAAGCTGTATTGCCGTAATTTAAATTTTTGTTAAGTTTGTCTCCATGGCCATCAAAACGCAAAATGACGGAAGAATTAGGTTATCCGAGCTTTACGACAAGACAAGACAAGAGAGGCGGATGGAATTGCCATTGCCATTGCCATAGCAGCCACATTGCTGCTCACTGCTGCAGGAGCGTTTCTTTGAAAAAGACTCTCTCAATCTCCTACTTGAGGTCCTCAAACACACACTGGCTCTAACGAAGTGCGAGTCTTCAAAAAACACCAACCCTAACTCACGATCGACAATACTCCAACACAATGATCGCTCTGTAACTCAACATTGAAATCATCACGAAGGCGACAGTACGTTAGCGACAGATCGAGCCTTGTTTTGGAACCGATGCTTGGTCGTAGACTTCATTTCCACAATCTCGAAAAAGAACGGAAAACAACGGAAAAGGACAGAAAAGAGCGGAAAAGGAGGACGCGCGCTTTATGCAGCAAAAGGTCAGGAATATGCGAAAAGAAGTTCGCGCTCGACCTTTTCTCATGAAATCAATCACACGGTTGATAGTGCAGCAGCAGTGTCCGGGGAGATTTTGAGCTTTTTCGGCAATAATCCTACAATTCTTATTTTCAACCGGTTTTTTAGTATTGCCTACATACTTTCACTACATTTAGAAAAATTGTCAAAATTTTAGCCAGTTGTTCTAAATTTTCATCGGTTGTTTTCACATTTCATTCGATCGACTTCAGTTTCTATTGTTTTTCGGCTTTTCCCGTACGTTAGTGCAGCAGTGAGCTGATGGCTGGAATTCATGGTGCAGATTTCTGTTGCGCTTTAAGCTTAGTATGCAGTGCAAATTGTGCAACGTAGGTGGCTGTATGACCGACCGTGATAACTTTACCTGGATTTTTTCAGTTCGTTGTGAAAGCGGAGGAGCCTTATCCAGTGAGTGACAGACTCTCGAGTCTCTCGGCGGTTGCAAAGCGATCGATCTCCGGCAAATTTGAAGCGCTTTGGCATTTCCGTGAGTGCCGGAATTTTCTCTCTCTTGTTTCTGGTTTGCGAACTTCGGGAACAGGTTCATCCGCTTCATCCGCTCTGCCACCGGCCACTCATTTTTTTCTGTCTTTTTGGCTCTTTAGTGCCGTCACGACAACAGGAATTCTGAAGCTTTTTTTCATCACTTTCCAAGGAGCATTCGCTAGGACTCCGGAACGAGCTCGTTTCCTTTCGTTTCGCCATGACTCTGCTCTGATGAAAACAACAACAGGAGAATTGTGAAAGCTGCGCTCTCCAACGTTTCCGCCACCGAACAAGGTATTTGCTTATTGCTACTCTTTTTCTAGCTTGTAATTCGTAGCGCGTTTTACCGGTTCTGTACAAATTAGAAAATCATACAAGGCCAGTATCTTTTTACTTCATCTCCTGCGACATTCGGGACTTTGAATCTCTTAAGAGTTCGAATTGCCGATCATTTCTAGCGGCCTTCATTCGAACTCAATATTAGGTTTCTAGCTTGCAATTCGTAGCCCGTTCTAATCCGGCTATGTACGAATTAACAAATCATACAAGGTCATTGTCATTTTACTTTATCTTCCGCGACGTTCGGGAATTGAATCTCTCAAGAGTTCGAATTGGCGATCATTCTACGGGCCTTCATTCGAACTCAATATTAGGGTTTCTGGAGCATTGCAAAGGAAAGCAATTCAATCGTTAGAACGCATTTCTGACGGCGCCCTTGCGTCGGAAGTTAAGAAGCTTTTACGTAACAACAAGCGCATTGAGAAAGATGAGTAGATTAGGAATTTTAAGGAGTATTTTATGATACACCTTACGAGAATTCTGTCTGAACTGTAGTTTTTCTCAATGTAGAATTTGAGCATATTGTCACGGAGGAAGAGTCTTGCTACGATCGAGAGAAAATTTAGTATGTTTCGTAGTTCTGGATATAGTTTTTTATGCATTTTTTCTGCGGTTTTCGTTGAAGTGTTGTTTTGAATTATTTTGTTTTGTTTTGTTTCGTTTTTGTTTTGTTTTTAGATGATGGCTGCGTTGCTGGGAGAGCTGCCACTGGCTTTGAAGCGTGGAGCCGGGGCGTGGTCGTCGGAGAGGCGCTTGTCTCAAAATGCTTCAGTTCGAGTGTTTTCCAATAACAAGATGAGGTCCGGCGTGGTGGCGAAAGGGTTAGGGTTTGGAGTGAATGCTTGCAAAGTTTCACCTCGAAACGGATTCGGGAGAATTAGGTCTTCTTCCACTGCAACGGAGAGAACGATGTTCACAGGTTTTGGCGAAGAGTTTCAAGGTTTTGTGGAAGAGCTTCGGTTTCAGGCGATGCGGTTGCAGCACACCAAGGGTTCTTTTAATACTAAACCTTCTGTGGAAGAGTATTTGAGGTTTCTAGTGGACAGCAAGACGGTGTATGAAACTATGGAGGCGATTGTCATGAATTCCTCCCATCCTGCCTGTGAGTCTCATTCTGCCACACTTTTTCTTGTTCTTTTTTCTTGTTCTTTGTAGCCTTATGGCTTATTCTGCCACAATTAATTTGCATCTCGCTCTTTACCCTAAACCCTAAAACACCCTGTTTTTTAGTAGAAAGTTTGAGTAATTCGTCTGGAAACCTTCATGGCTTCAGTTCTATTTGCCTTTTTGATCAATACATGCAATTTTTATCACATGAAGTTTAGCCCCATTTGAATTACAGTTCTATTTTACAATACCGTCAATTGAGTTTCCCGTCTTGAAAGCAGGAATCCTTGGTCCACTCTTGGTCCGCTCTGGGTACTGTTTGCTATGAACTAAGCCCTTATTTGGACTATCACAGCTATCAAAGAAAAAGTAAAGAATTGTGATTTCTCAGACAGGGATACCATTGGAGGAGTTTATTTATTTATTTCTGAATTAGGTCACATACCTTGAGAGTGGTGGAACTCTATCAAAACTGTCATACTCATGTGTTGTCGTTGAGGAATTGTATCAGAAATCACCATTTTTTTACATCTTAATTGGTTTGATGTAGAGCGGATTAATATTAGTGAACGTTTCGGCATTTTCGTTGTTTCTAAGTATTATTAATTTTCCTCTCGGGGTGTGCTGCAGATGAGGTGTTTAGAAAGGTGGGATTGGTGCGAGCAAGGAGACTGACAATGGAACTACATTGGTTTGCAAGCCAAGGGCATGAAATCCCGGAGGCTGGACGAGCTGGAATTTCGTATAGAAATCATTTACTGGCGCTCTCTCGGACGAACGTTCCTGCTTTTATTGGCCATTTTCGTCATGTCTATTTTGCTCATTCGGCTGGCGATCACGGTCTTGTACAAAAGGTGTGTGTCCAGTCATCCCTGTATTACAAAAAGTAGGTTTTTGTTTCCTTTTGTATTGGAAGCTTGTTTTTGTTGCATCTCTTCAAGCACTCTATTCTAAAGCTCGTTTTTTCAGTAGCAGGCGATACGGGTGCTGTATACTACTGGCCTGGTGTACCAATATAGTCTTCTCATTCATCAGATGACAGGGTTTTGCAGGGGTGGCGGAAGGATTAGCAAGTGGGAGCTTGGAGGAAGTAAAAATCAAAGGAAAAGAAAGTTTTATGCTGGCTGGAAGAATTGCCGGAAGGATGCTCTTGATTTGGAGCGCTTCAGTTTGCGTGACTCTGTGGACTGGCGGTATGATTTTACCGTCTTTTTTTACATTGACTGCCTTAAAAAAAATCAGAATGATTTGACGAACTTTCATAAGCTGCACAAATACTTCTTTTTCCTTTCTTTTTCCTTTCTTTTTCAATTTTGGGTCTCTTGAGATTGCAGAGGTTGAAGCAACAAGCGTGAGTTAACAAGAATTGCCACAACTAGATTGATGAAAAATGACGACGTTTTTTTTTGTTTTGTCTTCTTTTGAGTAATAATAAGCTTTTACATTGGTGCAAATCTTCAAGCTACTTCTTTGAGGTGGATTGGACATATGGCACATTTGGCAACGTAAATGCAATGTATTATTTTCAGAGTGTTAATTTCCCCCTTCTAGTTACAGATGATGTTGGTTTTATGTTTTAATTTAGTTTTAAGCTTGTTGTTTTGTTACCTAAGTTGCCCTGAACTGATGGCTGTTCAGGTAATAGGCCAGCCTATGCAGGTGAAGGCGGCGCAGCGGTGCTAGCGCCACCTCTTACTGGCAATATCAAATCATCCTTAGTACAGACGGTGAATGCCATGTGGCCCAAAACACAACAGGTTTTGGAAGTGCTGCGAGATCAAGGGCTATTTCTCTCCCTCTTGCTCGCCTTGTCTGCATTCTTTTCTATGGCGGAGACTTCTATTACTACACTTTGGCCATGGAAGGTACCTAGTCCTCATCTGGACTGTCTCATGCATCTTCAAGTTTTTACAGCTGAAACCGGGTTTTGGTAAAACCAAATTCTTCAGTGAATTTTAGCTCTAAAGTCTCCTTATAATTTTGTACTAAAGCTCTTAAACTAGTCTAATTTTACTGAAAAAAAACAAAGAGCCTGATTATGAACAAGCTTCACCCTAATCGTGGTATATTTATAATGTATCAGGTTCGTGAACTAGCGGAGAAGGAAGGAGAAGGCGGAGTTTTCCAAGTGCTTCGTCAAGACGTTACTCGTTTTTTGACCTCCATTCTGATTGGCACAACGTACTAGCTTCTCCATCTTTTGTGTCCTGGAACTTCTTTTTCTTTTGCATGGAGTTTTCCAGTCTGAAGTCGTAGTTTAGTCTCATGTTTGCACAAATGTTTAAACACAATTTTCCTGGAACGTGCAAAATGTGTTGGTTTTTTTTTAGTCGGTGGTGCAACTTCTGGTAATTATATAACGTTTTTTAAAGCCTAAACTTGAGCTCATTTTGAACAGGGTGGTTAACATTGCTGCAACAGCAATGGTGACTGAAGCAGCAATGGCCTTATTTGGAGAAGCTGGAGTGACCGCTGCCACAGGTGTCATGACGGTGGGTGTTCCTATCTCTTTGTTTATGTTCCCCTGGGTCCTTGAGTTTCAAATTTCTTATCTTACCTTTTCATGCGCAAGCATTGAGTGGATGGGAAGCATTATTAAGAAGTTTAGACAAAGAAGGCTTTTGTGTGTATTGTTTTTTTGATGGTTTCTCGGCTTGATATGGTGACGGTGGAATGGTTGTAATGGCTTTATGCAGGTTGTGCTTCTTTTAGTGACTGAAATTGCTCCAAAGAGCATTGCAGTGCATAATGCTACTGAAGTTGCTCGTGTTGTGGTAAATCTTCAATGACCAATGTTTTTGAGTTTTTAATATTAATCAAATATGTTGTGTACCTTCTGAAGCAGTCACTATTTTCACGATTACTTTGCAATTTGCATTCCCAGGAAAACTCTTATAGAACCTTACAACAGAAGTGATTTTTTATTGGTGCAGGTGAGGCCTATAGCTTGGCTTTCAGTTATTCTTTATCCAGTTGGACGCGTGGTGACTGCAATGTCTACAAGTATGTTAAAGCTTCTGGGCCTAAAAAGCAGTGGGTAAGTTTACAGATCTTTTGCAGAGCTGATACCATGTTACATGTAAAATTTTGGGTTGTTAGTATAGTTTAGACATAATTATGTTTGGTCTCTTGCTTCCATTCTTGTGGATTTTGCGCCTTTTGCAGTTCAATATTTACCTGAACTTGGTTTCTATATTGTTTAGTGAAATTCTCAAAGGTAGACATATAATTCTGTTCCTATGACTTCCACAGGGACCCATTTGTAAGTGAAGATGAACTGAAGCTTATGTTGCGAGGAGCTGAACTTAGTGGAGCCATTGAAGAAGAAGAGCAGGTAAAACTTCCATTGTTGTTCCAAACTCTTTTTTCGGTAATTATTTTTGATAAAGAATTTGTATTCCAAACGAGATTTTACACCTTTTTTTTAACCTCTCCATGTTATTATATGATAATTCTAGCTTTTGAATCAAATGTGTGGTGTGATGGCAAGTCTGCATACGTAGCTATGAAACAAAGCTTTTTATCTAGACGATGCAGTTGTTATTGGAATCTTTTAGGCTATAGAAATGCAACTAAATGAATTGGGAGTGATTGATACAGGACATGATAGAGAATGTGCTTGAAATCAAGGACACGTATGTACGTGAAGTTATGACACCCTTGGTAGATGTAGTTGCCATTGATTCGGCTGCAACTTTGCTAGAATTCCGAAACCTTTGGGTGAAACATCAGTATTCAAGGTAAGTTTTTTTTTTTTTTCACCCGTTATTGCGTTTTCTCGTAGTCTAATTGAAACGCTTCGTAAGGCAAATGATGCTCTTTTTCACTTTCCATTTTACATATAACACCATGATTATGAAACTCAATTACTAGTTACACCAAATAATTGTACTTACTGTGGATACTACTAATTTATGAAGACGTCGCTTTTCTATTCAAACGAAAGTCTACGCATGTTGAAAAATGCTTTGCAATTGAAGTTTCTGCAACTTATAGTACACATTTGGGCCAGTATTTTTGGATTGACAGTAAATTAAAATCTTTAGTTTAGTGGACTATTTTTGGATTATCCTTGTGGGGTTTAGAGTTTCTTCGTCTGAAGTGGAATGTTTGTGTGGTGGAACTCAGAGTACCAGTTTTTGAACGTCGTATTGACAACATTGTTGGCATAGCATATGCTATGGACATGCTTGACTACGTAGAGCAGGTCAATCATTCAATACTTTAACCAATATCCACTCTTTCCGGTGGTGTATTATTGTCTTTTTGCAGGTACCTCTGCACGTGTTTTCATTTTAGTATTTATTGCGAAGTTTTTGTTTTCAGTTTTGTTATTTGATATTTAGAAGGGTTGACGGTATCTTGCAGGTAGAATTATTGCAAAGGATGAATGTTGGACGCATTGCTCACAGGCCAGCTTACTTCGTTCCAGGTGAGCAGGCCTTTCGTAGTATAGGTTTAGGGTTGTGTGTGGAGATTATGTGTGTAAATCATGGTATTTTTGCAGCCAACCTTGGTTGAGATGCCTTTCCTTTCTTAGCGCAAAGGATGAATTTGTGTGTAAAGCTAGGCTATGGAAAATTACTAAGTATAAAGAATTGTTCATGCAGACTCTATGTCGGTATGGAATCTATTGAGGGAGTTCAGGATACGGAAAGTACACATGGCCATCGTGCTCAATGAGTATGGTGGCACCGTTGGGGTAAGCGAGCCTCTGAAAATACTTGATATACTGTGTTAAAGTAGAGGAACCGGTGCAAAATTATGCAATGTATTGAAAGAAGTTTTACCTCAAAAGTTACCTCGAAGTGCCCTACTTTGGAAATGTAATTTGAAAGTCAACATCTTGGTTACAGTAAATTTGTAAACATATTTCTATTGTTCACAAGTCTAGGGTATGATTTTTTCTTCTCTTTACAAAATGTACCATTTTGTTATCTTCATTGAAGATATGGTAGCAGCCACTTTTGGCCATTTGGGTACTTTGGTGTTAAAGGTTGAAACAAGGTGCATGATGTGTTTGTTCAGGTGGTGACACTGGAAGATGTTGTGGAAGAAATTGTGGGCGAGATTTTTGATGAAAGTGATTCCAAGGTTGGTTTTTCTCCTGCTATTGGAACTACCTTTTCTCTTTGTCTGTCGGTACTCTTCCAATGCAGTTCACAGGCCTTCAATTTACGAGAATATGCCATGTTTCCACTGAGAAACTCATACAGGAATACGCTGTAGATGCTTTAACCCCTAATAGTGCCAGGGAGAGGGGGGGTGGAAGGCATGTAGATCTGGAGCTTTTGAGCCAAAATAAAATATGGCCTAAGAAGATTCCAGAAACAAGATCTTTCGTCTTACCAGTGTTTTTCTTCATTTGTTTCTTCCATCTGTACATGAAGTGATTCAGAGCCTTACACCAAATCACGAAGCACCTAATGATCAGACCAGTCACATACTTGAAGAATAGACAAAAAATGCTCTTCTAAGCGTTTGAAAACATTCTTTTTCTGGCTCTTTTTGGAATTAATCACTCGAGTTTGAAACTTTGAATGCAGGAGGAAATACGAAAGAAAACGGGGTATGTAGTTCAGAGAGCAGACGGAGTTTTTGACGTGGATGCAAATACGTCGGTAGAGGATCTGAAGGAGGCGTTAGAGGTTAAGCTTCCGGAGGTACGTTTCTTTTGTCAAAAGTATTAGACTTGTGTAGTTAATTGTAACTGAAGAGCTTTGCTTGTGTTTGTTGCGGTTTTTTCTTATTCTTAAGGTTCGGTTTTAGGGTTTAGGGTTAAGGGTACAGTATCCAAAGTTTAAAAAATTAAAACCAAATTTTAGGGTTTAGTGTTAATGTGTTGTTGGTGGATGGCAGGGAGCAAACCGCTATGAGACGGTATCAGGATTTGTGTGTGAGGCGTTTGGTTACATTCCTCGCACGGGAGAGAGTACCAAAATCACACTCCGAAAGGAGGACGCTGAAGAGAACGAGAGACGGGATGGAGAGCACCAGGGTGAGCATCAGGAAGATCGCCGGGAGAAGTTTCAAAAATATCGCCTCGAGGTATGTTGTGGTTCAAAAAGCTCAGAAACATTTCTCTTTGTGGTTTTTCTTACGGCATACCTACTATCGGCCCTCCAAACCTGCCTCTGGACTACTTCATAGAGGGCCACTTTTCCCACATAAATAGGCGGGTTGGGTCCCCCACCCACCAACATTCTACACTAAAATTTGCACTTAGGTTACCTTAACAATTAGGTTGCCTTACCCTGGAAAGTTACCTCATGACTCATTGCTTGGTCACTTGGAGGTACATGCAACTCTATATATACTAGGATATCACATGGTTTACCACCTGGATGCTGCTAGTTTGTTTTTCCGCAGCTTTGATGTTGTTGCCAAGCCCTTTAAAATTTGTATTTTACAGTAATTATTGATGAAAACTACTGTAGGATCAGTAAGTATTTATATAGTGTAAAATGTTGAGAAATTAGGGTGGGGCAACCTAAACGCAATATTCAGTGTACATGGGAAGAAAGAGAGAGGGAGGTTTTTGTGGTTGCTTCCACTTTACCAAAATCAGCCCTAAGTGAAGTGGCACTTTGATTTCAAACATTCTGTTACCAATAGGCTTCCACAGTAGTTTGAAGAGCCCCTCCATAATCCCCTTCCATAGAAGAGGGCCCTTTGCACTTTTAAACTTTGGAGGGTTGTTGGTGGGGGCCCGAAAAGGGGCTACAGTAACCCTGGGCCTGTTGGAGAGGCTTGTGCGCATTCTCTTAGGTTTTTTTAAGATGAAACCCTGTTGTTTTCTTACAAGCTGATTTCTTACTTTGCAGATTCTAGCTGGCAATGCTCGTAAGGTAGGTTCTGTGCGCTTTGAGAGGTTGGAGGGCACCACCAAGAGTCGTGAGGATTCGGAGCGGAGCTTTCCCCGTGCTTCACAGGCGGATCGGTAAGTGTACACTGAAATCTCCCTTTTTTTGAAATCCTAATTTTACCCTAATTTTCATTAAAAAAACACCTAGTTTTTGGTTGACATTGTACGACATGAATTTGCAGCTACATTAGGGCGTGTGTTAGAGTTGAAACCTCAGCTGGTTGATGGAAAAACCAGGTTCTCAAAAAGTAGGTCTGAAATTTAAGATAACCAACTTTGCCATTCAATATTTCACCTTTCTGGTTTTTCAAAAAAACCATGGGGAAAAGCTGAATTTTGAGAATCTTCTTTAGTTTTTGGGATCCCTTTTGTTGAGCCTCTCCCCTTGTCACTAAAAAGAGACAAACTTGCATATAACTATAATAGGGGGTCAAAGCTCTTTTCTTTTTTTCTTTTCACATGTGTCATGTACATCAACTAAGAGTTCAATCCTCTGGCAAATATTCCGACTCTATTGCTTTGCTTCTCTTTCTCTTACATTGTATTGGATTGACGAGTAGTTTTTAGTTCTACGGTGCAAGAAAACATAAAGCAACAAAGACTTAACAACCATATGATTTGTTCATAGCACCCCTCAATAAGTTGAAACTCTTTGTAACTATAAGCAAGAAGGTCTTAGGATAAAAGTCACAAAAACAAACTGGAGCTATTGTTTGCCAAAAAGAAAGTCATTGGCATTCAAAGTCAGCAACCATTTGACATTTTTGGCCAAAACTTCGTTGGTTTACAGTGTCTTGAGTTATTGGCATTCAAAGTCAGCAACCATTTGACATTTTTGGCCAAAAAATTGTTGGTTTATAGTGTCTTGAGTTATTAGCATTCAAATTCCGCAACCATTTGACATTTTTGACCAAAAAATTGTTGGTTTATGGTGTCTTGAGTTATTGGCATTCAAAGTCACCAACCATTTGACATTTTGGCCAAAATTTTGTTAGTTTTGGGGTGTCTTGCACTGTAGTATGGTTGTTTATTGCAACCCTAAAAGACATGTGTTGTACAGGCCGGAGGTTGAAGATGTTCGCTGGCAAGATCCAGAAGAAGGTAGTACCAGTTTGGAAGAGGACGTAGACAACGACGACGACGACGATGAGGGATGCATACCTGACGAGGTGATTCTAGACGGGCCGAGGTTTTACCTTCCCGGGAGTGTTCGTTGCAGAGACGAGTCGGACTATGAAGAGGCGTCCACGCCGAGCAACAACAACAGCAACCAACACCAAGACTTGCCCTTCATTGCTGAGGAAACGCGTACAAAAGCTCCGAAGGAGACAGACGGCGAAGCGGCAGCTGCAGCAGCGATTGTGGCGAGCTTGACAGACAAATGGGAAGAAGAAGAAGCGCAAGTGGAGCGGCGCCGCAACCGAAGGTGGAAGCAGTCGGCAGAGGCTTCAGCCGAGCTCGACAGACAACAACAACGAGCAAACCAGCACAGATAATGAACCTGATCATGCTTCTAAAAGCTTCTAGAAGCTTCCAGAAAAGGTAATCTTTTCGTCTTTCTGCCTCGATTCAAACGCATTTTCTTCAACTACGAACAAACCAGCACAGAGAATGAACCTGAACTTGCTTCTAGATGTTTCTAGATGTTTCCAGAAAAGGTAATCCTTCATCTTTCTGCCTCGATTCAAACGCATTTTCTTCAACAACGAACAAACCAGCACAGAGAATGAACCTGAACATGCTTCTAGATGTGTCTAGAAAGGTAGTTCTTTGTCTTCCTTTCTCGAATTCAATGCTTTTATGTCAAGGATTGTTGCTAGGATTATACTCAAAACCCTACCCCTTTTTAATTACGCCAATTGATTTAGCAGTGCACAGAGCTTGGTAGGTAGGTTTTGTACCGTCATTTTTTCTTTTCCTAGAAGAAGAAGAAAGAGCCTTCTGTGGTGCCTGCTTGTATTATTTTTCTTTCCGACCTTTGTATCATACTAGAATTTTGTTGCGAGACACGCAGCTTTTGTGACTTGGAAATCATTGCGGTTTTGTGGGGCTGTTTGTCTGTGATTGGGATTAGGATGTGACTGTAGAAAAATGCTTGCAACTAAGGTAGGAGGTGCTTTAAGGTTTGCACACCTCAAAAAAATTTAAAAAAGTTATTTTCCTTGAAAGAATGATAGAAATTGCATGTAACTCATTCTAATTCATGTTTTTTTGAACTCTTGTGAAATTAGTTATGAATCTTTGAAATTAGAATGTTAGGAGGTGCTTTAGCAGTGTCGTTATGAAATTTTTTAGAACTTAATAATATGTAACTTTGTGTTAGAGGGCTCTTTAGAACCCGAACTGTCTTAGCACACCTACCTTAGTTCTGTGGTAGCTTGCTGGGTCTCTCTAGGAGCTGTAAAAGTGGGCTTGAATTGTTTATGAGATTTTGTTAAGTTTTTGGAGCTGTACGAGTAGAGCCTCTTTTTTTTCCTTTTTTGTGTTTTTTCTTTAAAGGATTTGGTGTGTGGGTCGGGTAGGTTTGATTGAGTTGCACGGAGATGATTGTTATGGCTGGGAATATCACCTGTGACGGTAGTACAGTACAGTGCTTGTTTTTGTGTTTCTGTTTTTGTTGTAGCGTGGAGTTGTATGTCCTTTTGGTGGCTATAAGAGCGCAGAAGAGGACGGTAAATAATGGGTCTTTGCACTTGTGACCAGGAGTCAGGAATTCAGGATAAGTCAGTTTTTCCTGGATCATGGCTTTTAATTAACCCTTAAATTTCCATAGGGCATAGTAGGTACGTTGTCCTATAATTGGCGTTTATTACCATCAAGAAGTTCTAATTTGGGATCTTAAATAGCTCACTAGGGTTGTAATGATCTATATTCCAACTTCTTTGTTGATCTCAAATGTAGTAAAGGTGTGAATCCCATTTCAAACACAAAAAAAACCTTATATTGCATTGGCCACAGCGGCGTTTAAGGGTTAAGAGTGCAGACAGGCTTGGCATGCTGATTTTTGGATTTTGACAAGCTCATCTTTTATGGCTGTTTTTGAAAGGAACTCTCCAGCTGAAAAGAATCTTACTTAAGGTCTCCCACCAAGAATGTCCCACAAAAGAAGTACTGAACCAAGCACAAGTGAAATGCAGGGTGAAGCTCATTAAGTTTAGATTTGAATGAGGGTTTGAGGGCCATTGCTTGATGGAGGAGGTAGGATTGAGGTCTTAGAGGCTATTTGAAAATATTTCCAAATCCTCCATTTTGGTTATTTTTTAGATCCTCCATTTTGGTTGTCTTTTATAGGGAAAATTTTATGAATACCCCTGAAGTCTGTCATATTTGTATAGTCATCCCCTGGTTTTTCAGAAATTGCACAAATACTTTTGGACCATAATTTTCAGGTTTGTTTTGTTGTGCACGCTACTTTGTTCATGACCAATGTTAAAGCAAAGAGTGCAATAGAACAAAAACAAAACAATGTGCACACAAGGGAGAAAGAAGTGGCATGTATAATAACAAAGGCCTGAAAATTATGGTCCAAGGGTATTTGTGCATTTCTGAAAAATCAAAGGTCTCTTCCAAACATGGCAAACTTCAGGGGTATCCATAAAAATTCCCCTTTTTTTATATCCCATTTTTACTCTTTTTATATATCTTCCATTTTGGTTGTTTGTTAAGCCATTTGTTAGTTCTTCCCAATAGTGGCAGTTTTCTTTGATTTACACTATTTATTAAATTGTTCTAAGTGCACTCATCTTAGCTCTTAGTTGAATTCTCTTTGGTGCAACACTTGTAATTCTCTTAACCCTTAAATGTCAAGGAGGACGTTTTTTATCCTCTAGCTCCGAAAAAAAATTATGTACTACAAAAAAAAATTGTTTTTCATTTTCTTTTTTTTCAAAAATGGTCATAAACACATGATCCATCATGTAAGGCAAAAAATTATCTCATTAGATGCTTTCATACCTTTAGGTTACCCAAATTGTGAGAAAATTTAGAGTCACGGTGTTAGGTCCTAAGTTGCCCTTCTTGCAATTTTCATGAGAGCACCACGCACTATTGACTTTTGCAACATCAAGAAATAATATTATAATTGATGGGCACTTTATGCTACTGTAGAGAGTACTAAAGCCAAGTTGGTCACAATGACGAGTTCGACGTTTATAGGTTAAAGATCTTCCTATTATTGATAATGTTCAAAGACATTAGAGTTTCACTCCTAATGGTAGTGTACAAAATGTTCTTTGTTTTGTTACAATGTTTTGAATAAGTTCATAAAATTTGAACAAAATGCATTATTTCATGATTATACAACCACGGTTAGATGTTCTTTGCACTATAACCCAAGAGGCAAGATATTCCACGAATTCAACAATTACCTTCAAAAAGTAGAACAAATCAATATCCACAACTAAAAACAGTTAAATCCGATCAATGGAAACTAAAGCATGTTTCTGGATACACATATTTTCATGGATACTCGTGAAGTTTGCCATATTTTCATAGATGCTCCTAGTTTTTCAGAAATTTCACAAATGTCCTTGGTTCAAAATTTTCAAGCGTTTGTTTTGTTGTGCATGTCACTTTCCTTCTTTTTTTGTGCGCACGTATAATAAGAAATAAATATTGTGCACATAAAGGGAGAAGAAAGTGACATGCATAACAAAACAAACACATGAAAATTTTGGTCCAAGAGTATTTGTGAAATTTCTGAAAAAGCAGAGGTATTTATGAAAATATTGCAAACTTCATGAATATCCACGAAATTTTCCCTATAATGTTCTAGCTCAGTTGCCAATGTACTTGTTATGCGTGAGATGCATGAGTCTTCAACTTGGAATTCAAAATTCATGGAAAGTTGCAACCAAAGTTGCGACTTCAATTTCATAATGTGATAAATTTTATGTCAACACGAAATAAATTCCTTGAGGCCACCACATGAGACTCTTTAACCTAGGCCAATTGAAAGTGACACGTGACCCTTTTGTCACAATTGAGAATATGTCACACCAAATTATTTCATAAACATCGCATGTATTTCCTCAACCATGGCAACCAATCTATAAACATGACACATTAACATGTCAAAATGGATTACTTCCTAAATGCCATATGATATTGGTCTCCAAACATTGTAACCAATCTAAATGTGACACGTAACATTGTAAATTCTTCATTAATGTAGTGTGATTGTTAAAACGATGGTCACGACCAAGGGATTTCTCTTGCTTTTGCATTTGGTGTTATAAATCCGAGGAAAACAGAGAATTTTTGAGACATTTTTGTATGAAAAACCTATTTTTCTCAAGTAAATTTCAAAAAGTTTTGCACACCTAGGCAAGTGTAGGAAAAAGTGCAATTATGGACTTTCATGCACAAAAAGTAACCCATTTTCAAACCACTGTGAGAAATTAAGATTCTTTCTCTTGCAAAAAAGAACCAAAACAAGGAAATGTACCAAAACTTTGAAACCCCTTACTTGAGCAACAAGCACCATTTTAAAAATTGCAACTAATGGAAACCATGGATAGAATCATCCCCACGGATATGTTCATCTACACACTTGGCAAATATTCATAATTTCACTTCAAGTATCAATAAGAGAAACAGGGACACCATAAACAAAAAATAGGGGCACAATTTCTTTTTCTTTTTTTGTAAATTCCAGTAAAATTTTGATTTGGACATTGGTTGGTTTAAATGAATCACACAAAATGTTAGCTAATTTCCAAAAAACTATGAGGTCTTTCCAAATCAAGCCTCAATAAGGAAATTTTAATAAAGGAGCCTTGAAATTGTGCCCTATTTGTAATTATTTTGAAGTTATGTCTAGCGCATTTTTTTTTTGTTCACCAGATTCCACGCGGCAGGGGGGGGATTGGAGAAAAAATGGAGGGACTATCCCAAACTGGCAAAAACTTGTCAGTTTTTTGCCAGTCTAGCGACAGTTTGCCAGAAAAAAAAAATGCCTTAGTTATGTCCCTATGTATAACATTTTTTTTGGGTGCCCTATTTAAAAATTTCCCCAATGTTTTATATGTTTTGAAAACAATATGAAGATTTCATCTATTTTTTTTAGCCCAACTTTATTCATTTTCCTAGTATTAATCCTTGAAGGACTGAGTGCCCATTTGAAGGACAAATGGGATTTTGGGCATGTACTTATGGCTAAACTACTTTGTGTTATTTTTTGAAACTTTTATGGAAGATGCAAAATTCAAAGATCTACATGGGCATCTAATTTTTTTTACATTTTGACATTTTTTGAAGAAGTAAAAAATGAATTTCTGAATTTTTTGGAGATGGGGTAGTCTGGGCAGCCCAAAAACTTTTTTAAAATTTACATTTTTTTACAATAAAATTCTGAAATTGGTTCTTTGAGTTTACATATACATGGGAAGCTTGGAATCACTCATTTCCAATATGAGATGAAAGTTATGAGGACTTTTAGTTAACTGGTAGATATGAACCATATCTACCAGTTAACTAAAAGTCCTCATAACTTTCATCTCATATTGGAAATGAGTGATTCCAAGCTTCCCATGTATATGTAAACTCAAAGAACCAATTTCAGAATTTTATTGTAAAAAAATGTAAATTTTAAAAAAGTTTTTGGGCTGCCCAGACTACCCCATCTCCAAAAAATTCAGAAATTCATTTTTTACTTCTTCAAAAAATGTCAAAATGTAAAAAAAATTAGATGCCCATGTAGATCTTTGAATTTTGCATCTTCCATAAAAGTTTCAAAAAATAACACAAAGTAGTTTAGCCATAAGTACATGCCCAAAATCCCATTTGTCCTTCAAATGGGCACTCAGTCCTTTAGGGGTTAAGGTAGCGAGAGTCAAAAACGAGGTAAGAGTTTGGCAAACCTGCCCAGTAAAGAAAGAAATGAATCATGTGGATGGGCTCAACTCTCAAGTGCTGACTGTGCATGAGCTTTATTGGGTCGTTGCCTCGTTGGTCCAAGGCAGTCAAGTCCTACCAAGACCAACAGTGAGTGAGTGAGTTTTCTGACAAGTCGGTCTATTGTACGATTGTTGCCACATGGACCAACTCCGTTCCTCGTTCAGGTGGGTCAAAGGCTGCCGCCTCAACCGCTCAATTCATATTTTAGAGACTTATCAAGGCTGTTGTACATCTATACTACTAAGTGGAAAGGATCTCCCTAGCTTTGTGTCCTTTTCAAAAATATCTATAACTTTTGGGGTACGTGGCAATAGTCATGTACGGGTGGCTTGCGCAAAAGCATGTGCCCATATATTTATAACATTATAAAACACTAAAGATGTGTCCTAAGTCCATAATACAAAAACATGAAGGGTGATGGTTTATCCAACCATGGGATTTCTATGCAAGTCCTTGAATTGAATTCTTTATAATAGTCAGAGTCAAGAGAGTAGTACATTTTGCTAACAATAAGAGTATTGGGTGACAAATGTGTTGCTAAAAGTACTTTGATGTCCCTATCATAGCTACATGCAAGTGTGTGTTCTGTTTTTGTGATATGGGGAGAGGTTCAAAAAAAGAGGTTTCAAAGATCTTGAAGATCCTTGAAATCCAACTCCTCCTAGGTTCTTTGGGTCAACTACAAGAAGGCGGAATCCTCAACAATGTGGTTGAATATCCGTAAATTCATGCCTATGTTTGAAAGCTTGAGTGTTTGAAAACTTGAGTTTTCACATTTTCAAGCCCAAATTCTAATCTTGATACCCCTTAATATTCAACTTTACAATGGGCATTTCAAAGGGTTTTGGAACTAGCTTTTTGGAACCTAAGAAGGTCCTAGCACTTGCCTCTCAAAAGCATGTCCAAGGCTTCTACTCTAATGGGTAAACATGAGATGATAGGAGGTACAAACAATATTCTAAGGTTTTGGGGTTAACCCCTGAACAGTCCTTGGGAGTTGAGCTACGAGATTGTATTTTTTGAAAATACCTTTGCAATTGAATTGTTGAATAGTGTGTTCCGCCATATTAGTATACGGTGGACATATGGCCACAGAGGACATTCGGGACGTTTAAGGGTTAATCCTTATTGGAGATTTTAACGGGACAACATATTCAATTATGTCTTCAACTGAATTTTTTAAAATCAAAATGATTTGATGTTATCATTGAAGGCAAGCGCAATATTGGTCTTTTTGATGTTAAGTTAAAGATTATTATCATTTACTTATCACCAATAACCAAGTCTACAAGCATAATAACAATTGCAAATAATTTATTTTCATAATGTTAGAACTACTAAATTGAAGAATTTATGGAAAAACTTTCAAAAAGCAAGCCTTACCCCTCAATGACTCCTACTAAGGTAGGAACACCCATAAGCGTCATTGTCCCCATAACCATCACCTTTGAAATATTGAAAAATATGTAGAAATGAATAGATGTAATTACAAGGATGTACAACATGTGAACATGAAACCTTGAAAGTGGTTATGGGTGCAATGGCAGTTTGCTCTTTAAAAATTCACAACTTATTCTCACAGTATCCAAATAATACATTTGAAAGTGCAAACTCAATATTTTTCTGTTCCTAATAGGATCCTAAAATATGCTAGCTGTTTATTAATACTCATCATGTTCAAAACCCTTAGTTTGACGCTTATGGGTGCTCCTACCTTATCTAATTTTTGTCGTTAGAGATTGTTTTAGTCCTCAAAACAATAAGAGTTGGTAGGAGTTCAAATCCAATAGTTAAATTTGCTAAAAATGTAAATCTGATTCATTGATTTGGGGCTTTTATTAGATTTCATTAGAATTCGTTCACCCACTAACCAAGAAGAGAAATTGTATGATAGATGCACCTATCTTCGGTACTTTAACCTCTAAAGGACCAAAGAACCCAATATGGCCAAAGGGGGTGCTTGAAGGTGTGAAAGTATATAAAAGAGGCAAATTTAGCTCAAATTTTGGTTTGCCACTCAAGTCCTAATGGAGTTGCTAGTTCAAGAAAAATTTCTGATCTGCTTGTTGTTCCTTGAAGCACCTCCTTAGCTCTAAATTCTTCATGGAATATGGAAAATATTCTATTTTTTCAACAATTAGGAGAAGAATGTCTTTAGGAAAACAAAGGGAGCGGCTTAGAGAGCGGATGTGATGGGTGCTCTCATGTCTCATATTGTACAAGGGAGAAGTTTGGTGATGTGTCACTTTTTTTTCCTTGATTTGGACAAGGTTTTTATAGCTTTAAAGTAAGGAGCTAGTGGAATCTAGCTACTTTGAGTGACCATATCTTTTGGAGATTTTTTCCATTTGTGGAGTTTTTTCTTCCATCAAGTATAGCAAGACACAATATCATGGGATCATCCATTAGATAAATCTTTTTTTTGAGAAAATATTACATGAAAGTCCAAAATTCATATTTTGGATTGTTGCCTAAATTGGAAAACATGAGATTCTCAATGGTGGAAATTTTTGCAAATTTACTTGGATTTGAAATCAAATTGGTTTAAAACATTTGATTTATAGTTGGGTATAGAATGACCAGTTTGGATTATGTGATTACTTGTTCAACTTTCCAAAAACTCAAGGAATGTGTTGAAGGTTTCATGTTGGAGGTACGCTAAATTTTCTTAGCAAGACGCTTAGGGGTTAAAGAGTAGTTTCATGATTGTAAGAAAATCAACGGACGCAAAAAATTTGGAACATGCAATGTGACTTTATTATCAAAAAAACAACAAAGTGGAAATCTAAAGAACTTGAGAAGTTTTGGAGTGTTACTCTAGCACTTTTAGTAAGTATGTCTAAAGACAAGCACAAGTAAGGCTTTTCTAATCTGTATAAGTTCGCATTACTAAATTCCAAAATAATCCAATCAATAAATAATATATACTTTTTGTAAACATCTTTAGTAGGTTGGGTAGTTTTTATCAAAACTAATCATGTCTTTCTTTGAGAACTAATTTGAAAATACTAAAATAATAATCTTTGTGTGTAGATTCCATAAATCTCAAAATATACTCAAAATCAAAATTAACCATACATACTATATTTTGCAATTAATAATTCAATTATATTTTAACCCTAAAATATTTACTATAGTGATTTAATTTTGCACCCCACCACCCCCCCCCCCCGCCCCTCCACGACACCAATAAGTTCAAGAGCATCATCCCTTAATGAACACCCCCACCAAAGGACCTTTTTTTGGTTTTTTGTTGATCAATCAACACGCACCAACAATGCATGCAAGTAAGTAAAAAATGGATATGGATCATCCGTGCATGCACAATCATTCATAAAACACCAATATTAGTAAACCTCATCCAAATTTTGGCAAGCGTGGTATTTTTTGGATGAATATAAAAATTTCATCTATATATTTTAGTGTTAACCCCTAAAAGCCCACTTGTCCCTTTGGGGGACAAAATGGATTTGGGCAGCTTACTACAAGTGGATGTTTCATTTTTTTCTTTGAAATTTTCACACATGATGTGCCCAAGGAATATCTTTAAGGTCCAAAAAATTTCATAACTTTTTACTACACGGTTCAAAAGTTATTGCATGATATGTTGTTTGTTTGAACTCCGGGCAGCCTGGGCAGCTCAAAAAACTTCTTTAAAAATGACATTTTTTGAACATTTTTTTGAAATTGGTTTTTTAGACTTATATGCTATACATGGGAAGTTTTGAATCATTGGATTTCAATAAGTGAGGCAAATGTTACAAGAAGTTTTAGTTTGCGGGTAGGTATGGTTTTGAGAGACTCCAAACCTACCCGCAAACTAAAACTTCTTGTAACATTTGCCTCACTTATTGAAATCCAATGATTCAAAACTTCCCATGTATAGCATATAAGTCTAAAAAACCAATTTCAAAAAAATGTTCAAAAAATGTCATTTTTAAAGAAGTTTTTTGAGCTGCCCAGGCTGCCCGGAGTTCAAACAAACAACATATCATGCAATAACTTTTGAACCGTGTCGTCAAAAGTTATGAAATTTTTTGGACCTAAAGCTATTCCTTGGGCACATCTTGTGTGAAAATTTCACAAAAAAATGAAACATTCACTTGTAGTGAGCTGCTCAAAATCCATATGTTGCCAAAAAACAATGCTTGGGCCTTTAGGGGTTAAACTAGCCAATTTCAAAATGAGGTAAGATTGTGATCAAAATTTGCCTAGAAAAAATTCTTTGCCCCCACCATGTTTCGTTGTGCACAACTAAACTCAATGTAGAGGAGGGTGTTTGGTAAATGCAAGGGTCACCTCCATCTTTACTCAAATGCCCTCTTTTCTACTATGCGGACCCCAAGGTGGAAAAGCTGCATTTTTTCAAACTAACAAAAAAATGTTAGAAAAGGTTGTCCCTGGCTTAAAATTGTTCATTGTTACCTATTCAAGCCTCAGGAAACCAATCGAGGGTCTCTAAATCCACAAATGAATTCAAATTTTTCAAATTCAAACTATTGTAGTAAATTTCTAATTTTTAACGTTTTCTCCCAGTAGGATATTTTAAAACTGCACCCCAAGATCCACTTGAACAAAAAAAAGAACTGGGAACACTACAAGGGAATAATGCCAATTTGAACATTTTCAGTCAATTTGGATATTTTCAATTTGGACATTTTCAATCAATTTGGACATTTTCAATCAATTTGGACACATACAGGCAATTCATACTTGTCAAAATGGACAATTTCTCTAAAGAAGGTGAAGTCTTGCATGTGTTTACTAAAAAAAATCACTTCCAAATTGCCTCTAAGTTAGGCGCACCAATTAGCGTGACCGTCCCCATGGGCGTTACTGACATCATAATTAAAAAAGCAAATGTTTATGAGTGAACAAAGTGATGGTTATGGGTGACAAAATGATGGTTGTGGGTGACTTGCATGACGGTTTTGAGTACCTATCTCACTATTTAAGAACCAACAAGCCTTGTTTTTAGCATCTCTTACACATGGTTCTTACAATTTTAGTGATTTAGCACTTTGAAAAATACCCACGCACACATGATTATGTGAATAACTTCCCAAACTAAACTAATATTTTTTGTTGTCTATTTCCAATCTAATGATGTAATTTTTGCCCTTGTCCAACTACCCTAACCATGAAAGTGCTTAAACTCATGCTTATGAGGGCGGCTACCTTAGTGCGCGGCTCTCGTTACTTCCTTCACAGTCCACAATTTAAGCATAGGATCCATAAGGAAAACCCATGTACCATATTTTGGAGTTGTAAAGGCCCCCTTACCCCATTGACCAATACCAAAGCCATATGGACTCCATGGGCGTGTAGAAAGGCCACTAACACCTAAGCTTAGAAAGTAGGGAAAATATCGAAAATGACCCTGAGAATTGGCCATATTTCGAAAATAACCCTGAGAATTCAAAAATATCGAAAGTAGGCCTTATCATCAGCCTTAAAATTTCTGTTTTTTTTCTGGTCGCCCGACATGCACCCAACAATGCCAGTAGGTAAGGAAAAATTGGATGAAAATGGGTAGAACCAACGAAAAGCACACATTCATTCATATAATGTACTAATATTAGAGTCATTCATCCATGTTTTGGCAAATCTGGTGCACGTTCAAGCAAGCACATGGAAAATTCTTCCAATTTCTCACTCAAAGTTTCTAGTGTTGTGGTCGCCAAGCACAAACTCAGGTAAGATTTTGGCAAAAATTTGCCAAGAATTTAAAGGCTTCTCATCATATATCTAAGGTGACCAAAATTTTGTGCAGGTTTATACATGGGAATTAATATATGCACACGGCGGGGGGTAATTTGAGATATTAACCATTGAAAAGCTGAATTTGGAAAATGTGATTTCAAATTTGGATTTAAAAATCTAAAGTTACCTTTGAACCACAACGGAGGTTACAATTGAACAATGCCAAATGGAAAAGTTTAGCTTTTCCTTACAAATAAGGGTAAAAGTAATAATTTGCCCCCTAGCTAAGCTTTCCCATTTGGCATAGTTCAATTTTAACCTCCGTTGTGGTTCTAGGCAAAATCTAGATCTCTAAATCCAAATTTGAAATCACATTTCCAAATTCAGCATTTTGATGGTTTATATCTCAAATCTACCCCCCCCCCCCCCCCCCCGTGTGCATATATTAATTCCCATGTATAAACCTGCACAAAATTTTGGTCACCTTAGTTGCAAGGCCTACTTTTGATATATGATAAGTAGTGTTTAAATTCTTGGCAAATTTTTGCCAAAATCTTACTTGAGTTTGTGCTTGGCGACCACAACACTAGAAACTTCGAGTGAGAAATTGGAAGAATTTTCCATGTGCTTGCTTGAACGTGCACCAGATTTGCCAAAACATGGATAAATGACTCTAATATTAGTACATTATATGAATGAATGTGTGCTTTTCGTTGGTTCTACCCATTTTCATCCAATTTTTCCTTACCTCCTGGCATTGTTGGGTGCATGTCGGGCGACCAGAAAAAAACAGAAATTTAAGGCTGATGATAAGGCCTACTTTCGATATTTTTGAATTCTCAGGGTCATTTTTTACATTTTCCCTAGAAAGTATTATGTCGTGACTGAGATAGCCCGGTCTTCCAGATCCTGCAATTGTTGTATAAGAAAGTGGCAGGCAGTAACTGATTGGACCCCTTCACAACTTTTCTGTAACAAAATGACATAACAGTAATAAAGTTCAATTCAATATTCGTCTGGGAAGTAGCAATGAATCATTGACTAACACCAGGTCCACAACCCAAAATCATACTACCAGTCGGGTGTAAGTGAAACCCCACTCCCAAATGTGGCAAAACTCAGCAAAACCTATACCAAAATTTCGGCAACAAAATAAAAAGGAATGAATATATATAGATACATAGATACATAGATACATAGATACATAGATACATAGATACATAGATACATAGATACATAGATACATAGATACATAGATACATAGATACATAGATACATAGATACATAGATACATAGATACATAGATACATAGATACATAGATACATAGATACATAGATACATAGATACATAGATACATAGATACATAGATACATAGATACATAGATACATAGATACATAGATACATAGATACATAGATACATAGATACATAGATACATAGATACATAGATACATAGATACATAGATACATAGATATATCTATATATGACAAAAATGTGTATTAATTGCTAAAGGATCAACTGTCCCCTCGGGGGACAAATGGATTTTGGGCATGTATTTATAGCTAATTTACTTTTTGTGATTTTTTGAAACTTTTATTGAAAGGTGGGGAATTCAAAGATTTATGTGGGCAACTAATTTTTTCTTCATTCTGACAGTTATTAAAGAAGTTATGCATGACTTTTTGAAAGAGGGGGAGGGTGGGCACTCCAAAAACAAAACAAAATTGTATATTTTTAAAATAAAAATCTGAAATTGATTCTTTGGATTTTTATATGTATGGAAAGCTTTGAATCATTCAATTTTGATTAATGAGATGAAAATTATGAGAAGTTTTAGTTTGCAGGTAGGTATGAGACTCCCAAACCTCCATTGTTTTTGCCTCTTATATAATTTGTTGCTTTCCCTTTTTGAGTTATTTGTGTTTTTTTTTTACTTTTTGTTTCCCAAGTTGTAGTAGATTAAGATTCCTCAGATTTTACCATTTGGATCAAAGTAATTCAGATTTCTCAATCTTACATAAATCCTCCAATTTTGCTTAGTGTATATGCAAATTTCAAAGCCTTACGGCATTGGAGGATTTTACAAAGTATGATGCACACCTCCAATTCATTTGAAAATTCTTCAACACATACCTAACTTGGTCTTTTACATGGGAAAAATAAACCTCAACTTTGCATAAAGCAGTTTTTGTGATTTAGGGGCAATCAAAGGCTTTTGAATTTTTTGGGCAACAAGGATTTTTTATTTTTTATTTTCACTTCAAATGTCAATATCTCACTCCTCTACTTCTAGACTGAGCTGAAATATTTCCCACAAGTACCTCCCATAGTT
Organism: Ulota crispa; assembly: GCA_963920765.1. Taxonomy (NCBI): domain Eukaryota; kingdom Viridiplantae; phylum Streptophyta; class Bryopsida; order Orthotrichales; family Orthotrichaceae; genus Ulota; species Ulota crispa. The sequence goes on from OY987246.1 coordinate 5,559,064, forward strand.
TAGGCCAAGATCTTACGGTTGAACTTTCAAAAAAACTTTTTTTCCTACCTTTTCTATTCATTCCCCCAAAAGTGGCAATTTTCAGCAATTTTCAAAGAAAAAAAAGGGTTGGTCCTTTAGGGGTTAAATCTAAGTATTTTGCATATTTGGCAAAGTTCTTAGGGCGTCCTTAGTCCATGCACAAGGAAGTGCCCCAAAAACAATAAAAGAAGGGATCAATTATGTGTACAATTCTTGTAGCGGTCTCTTTGAGGAGTTTGCAATTCAAACGCACAATTGGCTTAGAGCTGCTAAGGACGTGAGAGCATGTGGTTGAAGAAACTAATGCAGGAGGGATGGAAGAACTACAAAAATAACTTCTAGACAATTAGTCGCATTTGCCAACCAAACTTGGATAGCAATCAACTCTCTCAATTGTACAAGTTTCCTTTGAGTGCCAACCAGGACCGCTCTTGAGCCGAGGGTGTAAGCGTCTCATATGACTTTACAATCACAATGGGGGCAATTTTCTCTTGTTACACTTGGACCCACCTCCACTATATCATTAATATACCCTAATCATGGCTTGATTGAAGACACCCTTGGTTGGTTGAGACACTTATGTAAATCATATGTGGAATTGTTGCTAAGCAGTGATCCCATGTATATTTTTTGTATCTGGCTAAGAGCATCTCCACTGAGCACCTTCATGGGAACCGGTATAGGTGACAAGCCAAACATTGGGATTTGGAATTTCACTCAGTCCCACTGTCTCTGCTCATCTAGAAATGTCGAGGTGGTAATAGTTTTAGAAGTTTTGATATTAAGAAGGAAAGATTTTGCTCAAGAGTTGGGTCAAGCAAGAACCAAAACCCAATTTTGAAGCTTCACTCCCTAGTTGTTTTGCTTAACATGTTCAAGCGTTTGTTTGGTAATTTTACTTTGCCTGTTTATGATTCAACAAAGTTGGAATCCAGTGTTGAGATGGGACTGCAAAGTTGAGACATACAAAACAATGGGAAATGCCTTTGAGTTTGAATATCGAAAGTGCTAGAGGAGTCATGTGCTAAATCAAGAATTTGTTTGTTCAAGATCTTGCAATTGGGACTTTTACTATACAATAGTAGGCACGGACAGCAACCATGCATATTCCTTTCCTTTTCTACCTAGTGAATAAGTATTAATTTCAAACATAATTTTCATATTTATGACATATTTAACTAATTTTGGACTATTTGTTCAATTTTGGACTATAACTCTCCTCAAATATTGAAGATTTCTCCATATTTTGCACAGATATTCCAAACAGTCTCTTTTTTGTTATTATTTCTAAACTTTGGAGATTGTAGAATTAATTAAATGCTACATAAGTAGCTCAAGTGGCTAAAACTCTATTAAGCCTTTATAAACATTTAACTATTTGCAATATGATTTTTATCGACATCTGCATTATCATCACATCACTATACCAATCATAACATCACTAAACCAATTGATTTTTTCTTTTGGTATCATTAAAAGGGCCAAATGTTAGAAACTTTTATTATGTAACCTCTTACTTAGATTTTTGTGAAGCAAAGGAATTTATTTTCTACAAACATGCCTCTACAAACAGAGTGCTTGACAGAGTGCCTTTATTTCTACATGGATTAAGCAATGTTCTTTCATAGAAATATTACTTTGGGTCAAATGATTTAGATAAGTTTCTTGTAAAATTGATGTTGTTCCATAGTTGAACTCTTAAACCAAATTAGAAGCACTGAGATTAACAAAAACAAACAACTTGACATAGGATGACTTGAGACAGAATTATGATGATATTCATAATAAATATAAAATTGTAAATAGATTTCCGTTGAAGATGCTTTAAATTATAGGGAGTAGTATGATTCAATCGTGAATTTCCAAAGTGCATAATATTGATATAGTTAATGTTGAATAATAACAGCTACTAAAATAGAAATAACAATCCCCAAATATTATAGTTGCTCCTATCTTGCCCCCAACTCAAATGAGAAGTCTTTCCAATACATATCTTAACTAATATTCAAATTTTTGTAGAATTTACAAGCCTTGAAGCTGGTAGTCAAATATATACCCACTCTAAGTTTTGTAAGATTTTGACAAATGTTGCACATGTTAGCCTGTTAGGGCTGGATGATGTATTTAACCAATTATGGGTTATTCAAAGTTTTATGAATAATAATTCAAAAACAAAGAGTTTTGAAGATGTATGCAAAGCATGAAGAGACCTATGGAGAATATCAAGAGATCTATGCAAAACATTTAGGGATCTATGTAAAACATTAGAACATCAATGCAAAATATTGGGATATTTATACAAAACATCAAAAGATCTATGCAAATCATTAGAATATCAAAATCTGTTCTTAACCCCTAAATGTTGGGTTGGTCCTTGAGGGCTAGTTACTATGACCAACCTCTCTATAATGGCTTTATAGTGCTTTATAGTGGTGTGGCAAGTGCCCACCCATTATAATATTATTTTTAAAAATTGCAATACTCAAAAGTGCATGCTGACCTCATGAAAATTGCAAAAAAGGCACCATGGGACCTAATATCATGTCTTTGAATCTTCTCACAAATTGAGTTAAAATTATGAGTGTATTTAGTGAGGTAATTTGTTGCCTTCCACTATGGACCATGAGTTTATGATTGATCTTGGAAAAAAATTAGGTGAAAAACAACTTTTTTCCATGTTGCACGGAGTGTTTTGTGTTCTCCATTGGACATAAAACACCCACCTCAACATTTATGGGTTAAACATTAAGAGATCTCACCCAATCTTGCAGTCCATAATTACATGAATAGTCTAGAATCGGTCAAATACATCATAATGTCCAAATAAATTAAAGAGTGGCTTGATTTTGTTTTTTGTCCTTTAGAGGTTAAAAATAAAAAATAAAAAATCTCAAACTTATTGAATTTTTCATAAAAAATAGTTAAATCTTAAAAGACAACTGAAGATTCAGTGCCTAATTTTCTAGACCTTGTTCACAAGTACAACACAAAGCCACCTAGCTAGAATATCTACATATGAAATTGTAAAAAGAGCTCCTTCTACAATGCCAATTGTAAAATCCTTTTCCACATCTTAAAGAACTTTTCAAAGTGGCCAAGTTTACTCATGCACTTAAATAGCACATGCTCAAACCTAGAACCTATTCAATACAAAACTCCAAACACCCAATTCCTAAACTTTTGCACTCAAACATGTTTGGTTTATGTTTGAATTATTTTTGTACAAAAGAAATGTGATTCTTACCAAAAAAATCACAAAAAATAACTTAGGAAATGGCCGCCTTTATCTTTTCAACCTTATAGGGATGAACCAACAAAGTGCATGATTACAAACCCAAGTGCAAAATATGCCAAATTTGGTGTTTTTAGTATTAATGAAACCCACTTTTTAGCAAAAACCCAATAGTCAAAAACTACTTCAATCAAAAAACTAATTTATGGCCACCCTACAATTTTGATGGCAATAAGTGGAGAGAACACGATTGTCCAAAAAAAACTTGATAAAAAGAAGAATCATATCATACTAAGGTAGGAGGCTCATAAACCAACCATCTAAGGGCTGAAACTAAATTTTGGGGAGGTGGAACTTCTTGAAATCTTTTTTAGTAAAGTTCCCTTCAAGGACAAGAAGAATTGGCATCTAACCAAGTAGTTTCATTTTTTTTGGAGTTTTGTGAAATTAGGTATGAGATTTTGAAGCTGAAGTGGCATAGGGCTCTAAAACTACCCACCTCCTCAAATATATAATACTTATACATTTTGAAAACCTATGAAAAATACCATGTATAGAATAAGTACATTTAAGAGGGTAGGCAATTTTAGAGCATGGATGGTTTATGAACCCACGTATGAGCCTCCTACCTTGGAGTAGCAAATCCAACATTTGTGCAAGAAAATCAAATTATTTTCATGTCAAATGTATGATGCTTTTAAAGTTCCATCTAGTAATTAAAAAAATTGGTAAATTATGTCATTTTTCATGATTTATTTACTTTGAAATCTGTGCTTTTCAGAATAAGAACTTGAATTTGATGTTAGCATAAATGGAGTTTCTCTACTGGTTTTTTAAACAAACCTACTGTATTGGATTATATTTTAGTCTAGGTCCATAATAGATTACATCAAAGCTAATTTGGATTGCTTTGTACTCCCTCTGTCCCATTCTAAAGTTCCAAAAAACTTCTCCACAAGGAATTAATTGTATTTTTAGTCATTATGTTAGTGACAAATGCATTCTATAATCAATATACCACCTACCAAATATTTTTGCAAAATCTCAAGTTTTTATGTTGTCATTTAGACACCCAAACTCCATGCCAAAAGTATCAAATTTGTGCATAGTTTGTGAAGGCTGCCGCCTCCTCATTATTTTAAGATTTTTGATAATGACACATGCGTTCTAGAATCAATATACCATCTACCAGATGTGTGCAAAATCTCTAGCTTTGATGTTGTTGTTTGGGCACCCAAATTCTATGCAAAAAGTACCATATTTGTACATGTTGCTAGCTCCTCATTATTGATGATTTAAAGGTTAGTAGCAACAATGGTACCTCATATGGGCAAGGCCAAGCTTGTTAGGAGAGGAATGCTCTTTAATTGCTTAACTTGCCCCCATGAGATCATTGGACATGACAAACACTTTCTCAAGAATTGAAATTAACAAAAGGGAGCTTTTTAGTGGGACAAGAACTATGCCTAATTTGGAGCTTTATATTGGAACAGAGGGAGTATGTGTTATCAGATGTGTTTTTGTGTAAATCAAAATTTGTGTCGCTCAAATATATGTGAGTAACTATTTTTTTTATGATTTTGCAATGAAGCTTCTTTATTTGCAATCAAGAATGTTTAAAATCTGTGGAAATCAAAATTTTAAAGATTTTAAATTATAGGCCTAATGCATAATTTTCATATGTTTCTTTTGTATAGTCTCGAGTACAATTATTGCTAATTGAAAAATTTGCTAATCCTATTTTGTTACATTATTCAGTTATGCTAGAAAAATTCATCTTTTACACTCTTGAAATATGAATGTGCTTGTAAATGCATGTCATGATTTTACCAAGGTAGAATAATCCAAAATAAAGTATGCTTAGGAAAACTTATTCAATGAATTCATATAACAAACAAACTTTTATTGGAAATAAAAATTATTCACCTAAGTTTCAAGTGCTCTATTTAGTAATATGATGGATAGAATAAGAATCAATACCAATACTGTGGTAATTTTAGTACTTTAATTTGTCTCTTTATACTAATGAGGCTTTTATTTATAAGACATGTTCATACATAATGATTGTTCAACCATATGATTGAAAACTGTCTAGGTGTAGAAATATGAGGATTCAAATATGATTATGTGGTGAGAATAAGTTGCTACTAGGAAGACATTGTTAGCTAGTTGCTAATGAATATTAACAAATGTATTAAAGGCATCAAACAAAAAACAACTAATAGCATTACTTATGCAAGGGGTTTGTGGTACTTTTAGATACTATAATTGAGCCAAGGAGTTCTACACCAAATAGTGCATTTAGGTTGCCCCATACTAATTTCTCAACATTTCACACTATTTAAATATTGAATGCTGCTACATTAAATTTCAATGATAATTACTGTGACAAGCAACTTTTAAAGGTCTTGGCAATAACAACATAGCTCTAGAAAAGACAAATTAGTGGTGTTCTTGTCATAAACCATGTAATATCTTAACTTTTAAAGAGTTACATTTAAAGCTTCCAAGTGGCCAAGCCATGAGTCATGAGGTAACTTTCCATGGTAAGGCAATCTAATTGTTAAGGCAAACTAAATGCACTATTTGGTGTAAATACTATCATATGTTGGTAGCACTAGCTACCAATAGGTGTTAGCTTCCTCAAATGGTAGCACTCCAAATTTGGGAATCCCATTCACATTAAATGCCCTCTACATGTTTTAATGTCTTTGTATAGTCATAGCTATACAAAATTACAACCAAATACATTCAATACTCTATAGTGAAGTATCCTCTGTTTGGTATTCATTTTATTGTCTTGCCGCTTATTGCTTTTGTGCTTCATGATGACAATAAAATCTCATTTGGGTCTAATGTGACTAGGAGGTTAAGAGGTTAGGCATCAAATCACTAGATAGTTACTCTACTCCATATATTAAATTATCTTCCACCCAATATTTGTTCACTAACATATCACCATCCAATATGTTTTTTTGTTAACATTTAGATTTAACATAGACAATAAAAACAAAAAATAAAAAAACAATAACCTAAATTCAAAATAATAAAAAGATGCTTTTAGAAACAAATGAATTTGAATCCTTTTTAGTCTTCAAGCAACCAAAGAATGATTGGAAATGTTCTTGAAAACAAAATCAATCCTAACAAAGATGAGACCTTTGTTGAAACTCTCCAACACATAAAAGTAAGAACCATATCAAAAAATATTTAAATCACTATAGTGAAAATAGAAAAACTCCAAAGTATGGACCAAATTTTAAAATAGCCAAATGCTTTAAAATGTTGCAAAACTTAAGATTTTATAATTAACTACAAATGGTACAAAATATTATTTCATGTGATTATCAGACGTTGAAAAGAAGAAAAATAGACTCAAATGATCTACCATTGAACAATAAGAACTAGTAATTGCTACATTAACAATGTGCTCTACCTTTTCAATATGTCTCTTCACTCAATGATATGTTTCTTCATATCTCAACATACCTCTTCACATAAAGAGGCCTTCATAGAGGCCTTGCAAAATAAGACAATCATGCAAAATATAAGTGAAAATTTTAGACTTAGATCAACTACATAGTGAGAACTAGTAGCTACAAAGAGGGTATTGGTAGCCATTTTGAAGGGTATGGATTGCTAATTTAAACAACATTGGCTACCATCATGCATTACTAGTTACCAAAACAAGGATTATTTGTAACACACCTTCTTACTAACGTTTTTAGTGGTATTCCCTAACCAAAGGGTTTGAACTACTAGTAGTCAATGCAAGTACCAAGAAGCACTAGCAACCAAGTACACCACTTGCTAAGGATTAATAAATATGTTAATAATTTTCAATGAAGTATTATAGAATGTTAATTGTTTGACATTAGAAATAGGGCATGGATTTAGAAACCTACCAATTGACTTTGACTTCTTATAAATCCTCCTCCTACCATTCCAATGTCATTTTAAAACCTTCACCTACATTTAAAATTATAAGTAGTTTCTTTTACATAAAACTAAAAAAGATCATGGGAGGCCAAAACTTTACTAGGTTATAGATTAATTGTATATTAGTATGCCTAGCTTTTGCTTTGCGTTGTCTCACTCATTATTTCATACTAGAATACATGCACACGCTCTGTGCGAGTTGGACATGTTTGAGTAATGCAACAGTCAACTTTACAAAAAATCAATATCTCACAAATCAATTGTTTTGAGATCTAATTGTGATGTAATTTACAAAAAATCAATATCTCACAACTGATCTAAAATCTAATCCTCATGCACCATCATTTTGGTCCTTTTTTGAGACCAAAAACACCAATTGTTTTCATCACAATGCTACCCTTAAACACTTTGCTAGGGGGTGCTTGGCGTTTCATTGATTTTCTAACACATGGTTGAAGTGCATTCAATGTTTTACATTTGGGGCATCCTTTATTGTTTCAACTTCCACCAAAAAATTCTAGAAAAATTTGGAAAAGGGTATGGTTGGAGGGCACTTTGTCTATATCTTGCGTGTCCTCTGTTGTTTCAACTTACAACAAAAAATTCTATAAAGTTTTGGAAAAGGGCACATTGAGGGAAATTCTCCCACTTAATAGTACAAATAGATGACTTTTTCCCCTTTGTTTCTCTACCTTTCATCTCCCTCCCCACTGTTCAATTTCAAAGTTTGGGTGACATATAAACATCCAACTCTTTATAATAAAGAATTCCAAACTTTAGGTGTCAATAGAGAGTTTTGAATTTCCCATAATGAGCAAACACTTGTTACTTTATAATAGAGATTGGTTGCAAGTTTTAAGCATGAAAGAACCATTCTTTGCATTAATCCTTAAATGACCAAGCTACTATAATACATACTATGTACGCTGCTGTATAATAGGCATTTGCTACCAACAAAAAAGTTTTAATTTGGGATCTTAACTACCTCACTAGAACAATATTGATCTATATTCTAACTTCTTTGTTGATCTCAAATGTAATAAAGGTGTAAATGCACTCCAAATACAAGAAAAATACCCCATATTGTACTGGTTGCGATTGTTCAAGGGTCAATCAATACCAAGAGTTTTTTTCTGTCTCAAATAATTTCCTAACAATTCCAACCCCTACTTAGAAAATCCGGTGCAAACTAGACCAAGTGGATAGAACCAAAAACCCTAGATCAAGGGGTCCTGCCTGAGGTTTGAATTGACCAGCCCTAACTTATCCTTTACGAAGAATTGCCAGCAACGCAATCCCTTTGAAGCGGTTGCATTCCCAGGACCACATCTCAACCTCGCGATCCTCAACCACAGATTCAACCTCTCACACCTCGACACGTAACTTTGACCACACCATTTACTAGTCACACACTACAGTAATCATCCCCTCGTCAGGCACAAGTAAGTTTCCTATAATAGCCGCTTGACTACTACACAGTCACTAGTAACTTACTAATCAGTCGAAGAGAGGTGATCTTCGCCATTTCCGTCGTCGTCGTTCTTCCCCAGTCGTTGCTTTGACTCCGCCTTTGCTTTTTGCCCCAATGGCCATGGCAGCTCACCGCATCCGTGCCATAGCCAAAATTGGTGCCGACCTTCCACGCTTTTCGATCAATTCCGGGGCCCACACCTCTTTCTAGGTTTTTGGTAGACAGACGACCAAAGCTCTCTGTAGTGTAGACCATGACTCTTGTACTACTCTGAAACAAACAATCTCTACAAACTACTACAAACCCTCGTGCTCCGCTGTCATAGTTCTTCTTCTTCTTCTTTGACTGGAGACTCCGGGACCACATTCAATTACAAAACTCACCTTCGGTGCAGCTTGCCTGGTCATTCCAACAACGCTCTTCTCTTCTGGTAGTAGTAGTGTTCGTTGTCCTTGGAAGAATCGGTGCATTTTCTTTGTGCCGCACCAGGTTTTTGTGTTCGTTCGTTTGACTGCTGCTCTCTTGCTTGCGTATAAGAAGCCGCTTTTTCGTTGTTAGTGTTACAAGTTCTCTTGAAGAGAGAGAGAGTGTTCTAAACAAAGAGAGCGTTCTAAAGTCGGTGCAGGAAGGAATAAGCTCGCTTTCTTTTCTTCTTAGTTTCCTTGCTTTTGTCACTTGCCGTGAAGGTCAGGTCAAGTAACGGATCAGAAGACGGCGTTAAGTTAACGATACTGCAACTATTGCAAGATTGAGGCTCTTGTTCTAGGAAACGCATTGGGAAGTATGTGTTAGGACTATAAGAACGAGATTATTGTTTCTTGAAAGGTCTCAAGCGTGAGTGGTAATTGTGCTGCGAGTGAGTGGTGATGTGGTGCTGGAGCTTTGTGCTCGAGTATTCTTGTAGTTGGAGAGCGAGTGAGTGACTGGAGTGCTGTTGTTTTGTGTTTTTTTTGCTGTAGTGTTTGAACGACGATGGGAAATTATGTGTGCGTGAGTGGCAAGAACCAGCAAGTGCAAGATGAGTGGCAAGGGCCGCCAACGAAAGTGATCCGGCCGGACGGGACGATCGAGGTGTTTCGAAGGACGGTCACCGCAGGGGAGTTGATGAAACAGAACCCTGACCATGCGGTGTGTCATTCGAGCGCCATGATTTCGGCACTGACGACGTCGTCGGCATTTCCTGCTGACAGGGAGCTCGAGGGAGGCCGCTTGTATTACATCCTTCCGGCTCACAAGTTTGTATCGAAGCCAGCGATGGAGGGAAAGGTGCCTGCACTTGTTCCCCCTCCGGGACGCGGGCGTGGCAAGCTTACTGTTGAGATCACGTCTACTCCAGGGTTTGCACAAGTGACAGTTAAAGGTCAAGCAGGACAGAAGCTCTTCTACGACAAACATGGCGGTGTGATGGTGAACTCTGACTCGGATGTCGAAGAGCCTATTATTAGTTACTCCACACCCGATCTTCGCAGCATGTATCTGTCCTCCTCACGGCAACTGCAACCGAGTCTCACTCGTTCGAATTCGTGGAAACCAAGGCTGGAGACTATCAATGAAGTAGGTGCTGCTTCTCGACGACATATCCAGAACTTCATGCGTGCTCGCAGTCTGCGCAAAAGCCAAGTTCACAACCACTGAACGACAGAGTATTTTTCAAGCTTTTCAATGCTCTTCTTCAGTGCCAAAGTTCACAACCACTGAACAACAGAGTAATTTTCAATGCTCTTCTTCAGTGTCAAGGTCACAACCACTGAACTGAGTATTTTGCAATGCTCTCCTTCGGTTTTTCTCCCTTTACCTTCCAGGATATTTTCTCGTGTACATTCAATCACAGCCATCTCAGCCACTTCGGTAACAACAAGCAAGCTGCAAGGACTTGGACAGGACTTGGACATCTCCAACATTACCATGGATCCCAAACCATGACCTAACCCTTACCGTATTCTTCTATTTTTTTTTTGTTTCCACTTTCTTATATGATCGACGACAAATTGGAGTGATGGTTTAGGGTTAGCCTTCCTCCCAGCATTAGAATTGCTGCCCCTTTGATGGGAACTATACGCAAACGACGGCAGGGGGGTTAGGTCAGTGTTGGGATCTGCAGTAAGTAGTGGTAAAAGAAGGAAAAGCTGAGATTTATATATATATATACATATATACATATATAATTTGCTTCGGAGTACCTTACACCGGCGAGTTTAGCAAAGCCACAGTGCTGCTGCAGTAGTGTGAGCATTGGTTTACTCTATTTTCCTGATATAACCAGCTTGGTCATCATCCCTTTTTTAAACTAGTGCAGATGACGGTGCTGGTTGCACCCGGAGATGTGAGAGATTTAGGAACAATTTTGTTGTAGCTAATGAGGTGGAGGATTTACCACCTTTTAGCAAGAGGTCATTCCCAAGTTTTGACATGACTCCTCTCGTTTTGAATCTTCATCTCTGTTTACTCAATTTGGCCTCTCTCACTACTCAGTTTGTTTCAATGCCTCATTTGTTTATCTGTATGGTCATATGCTATGGTTTACAACATAGATAGAGAGTCCTACACCATGGACACTTTGCAAGAATGGATGTTGTCAAGTTGTTTCATTGAATCCTAATCATTTCAGTTTGTATTATGCTTTACGTTTACTGCTAAAGTTGTAACTTTCATGAGATTGATCATTAAGGAAGTAACATGGTTGCTTCAACACTTGGATTTGCACATTATGCGCAAGTTTCTGTCCGAGCTCTTCGATATTTCCTTGCCTTCTACTTATAAGCAAAGTAACTCTTTTATATAATGTTTTTATGGAATTCCCAAGACAGGTCCAGATGACTAAAAGCGGTAATGCTTCCACTTGGCCACAATGAACAAACAAAGCAGCCAAGTCAAGTTATCAATAGGGTCCACACTAATGAACGTTGCACTAATGAACGTTGGTATTGTTCATTTTGGACATTCACAAGCATTACCATACGGACGACGCTATTTTGTGAGCGTAAAATGGTGAGCATGTGAGCGGTGAGCCAAGATTTGGTGAGCAAGAATCATTTTCAATCTCAAAATTAATGAAAAAACTAAAATAAAAACAACTTTTTTGAAAGATAAAAGTTTAAAATGCACAATTATAGGACCCTATGTACATGGTTATAGGTGAAATTGAATATTTTGACAAAAAACCTAGGCTCATGGATCCCCGCTCACAAAATAGTATTCCCCCAAATAATGTGAACATCACAATATTAAGTTTAGATGTTTTACACTAAATGTTGCATTTAGATTGCCTTGATAATTAGGTTACCTTACCTTGGATAAATACCTCATGACTCATTGCTTGACCACCTGGAGACACATGCAACTCTATACTAAAGATTTCACATGATTTACAACTTGGGTGTAGCTTCTTTTTTTTCTGCAGCTTTGATGTTGTTGCCAAACCCTTTAAAATTTGTTTCATGCAACAATTATCAATGAAAATTGCTGTAGCAATCATAAATATTAATATACTGTAAAATGTCAAGAAATTAGTGTGGGGCAACTTAAGCGCAAAATTCAGTATAGCACATGTAGCAATGCCACCACTCCTATCACCAGGTGTGAACACATGATGAAGTTAGTAAAGATTTTTCACATTTTTTTTCCAAAATACACAAAATGTGTCGGAGCTTCTTAAGAAAAAATAGGGGTTTATTTGTTATGAGAGCGCGTCAGAAAGGCAAGGACGAAAAAGCAAAGCTTTTGCCTGAATGTTGGTGGCGAAACCACATGCACGCTCTGCCCTGAGCACCTGCAGATTCACTAGCAACACTACTGCCTGCTACCACAACAACAATCCCTGGAGTCAGAACTCCTCTGACGTCCAACCGAACCAAAATAATGCCACTCCTACAGGCTACAGTCTCACTGACACAGCCATAGAGTGGCTCCCAGTCCCAGCCAGCTAGCCGGCATAGGGTGCAATTATTTTACACTGGTCACCCCTCCATTTATGAAGGGGGGCGCCTCACACCAAGGTTTGTTTTTTGTATTTTCGTTGGTAAGGTGGAAGCACCCATACTCGATAACTTAACCCCTAAAGCATGGAGCTACTATAATACATACAATGTATGCTGCTGTATAATTGGCATTTGCTACCAACAAAAAGTTTTGATTTGGGATCTTGATTACCTCATTAGAACAACATTGATTTATATTCTAAATTCTTTATTGATCTCAAATGTAATAAAGGTGTGGACGCACTCCAAATATTAAAAAAATACCCCGTAGGAAGATAAGAAACACTAAGATTGTGAACTTTTCATAATTTTATTTGCAAAACTGAAATTATAGTGAATTTCAAAAAGTGTTTTGGACCTATGACCAATGTCTAGATTCATGCAATTCATAATAGTCAAATTACTTTCCGCTAATTACTTCCTCCTTCACTTTGGGACACATGGCATGACTCAAGTGGTCTCAACCTTGAAAAGGAGAGAAGAACGTATTCCAACGCACCTATCTTTACTGATATTGGAAATAGCGCACCCTATTAGTTGGGTATGGGGAGTTGTCAACTAGCTATGGATGCTTCCACCTTAGAGCAACACAGACCCTAATGTGAGCACGTAAGGAAAATTTGGATAGAATTGCATAGAATAGGGGGTTTCATTTATCTCAAAAAAACAATGAACAAATGATCATGAACGAGTTTTTATTCACTGGTGAATACGCTATGACGACCTTCGGGAGGTCATCATGGCTCGTCGACGGAGTGACTTGCCTATGTTTTTCACAAATTTGATTCACGCAAACAAAATTGCTTGTGAACGGCATATTTGAAACCCCCTAATTAATGATTTGTGCAAGTTCATCCACAAAAATTCTAATGCTAGTAACTTTCATCTAAAATTTGGCAGATTTGGTGCTTATTTGGGGATGGATTTGGAAACCACATTTGTTTTTTTCCCCAAGTTTTTCTAGTGTTATGTTTGCCAATCAGAAAGTTTAGGTAAGATTTAGGCAAAAATTTGCCAAGAAAACTTTCCCTATTTCACACTATGTCCTACGTCCTACATCCCACATCCCCAAAGTTTTGAGAATCTGATTGGTGTAGAGTCTGAAGTTGGGACTTGGCACTTCATACTATGTCCCAACTCCCACGCCCAGATTTATTGCGTTTCACATGGTAACAGTTTTTGGATGTTTTGGTACCAAAGAGAGTGAAACTTGTTAGCCAATGACTAGGAAGATCCACAAAGCAATGGAAATTTAGCCAAATGAAACGACAAAAGAATTAGTTGAAATTTATTTCAAAAGTTATTTCAAATTAACAAACAAATGGATTTTATGAAACTAATTTCGATGTTTTCACCAGGAGATCATCACTAACATTTGTATTTGTTCACGAGTGACGTTTAATTGTTTAGTTTCTCATAATCAAATTGTAGCTAAGATGAGTAAATTTGTTGGCTTTGGACTGCAAGGGAGGAGGCTTTATATCCAAAGATGCTACCCAGATGAAGTGTGAGTAGGTACCTTACTCAATAAACAACCTACTCCTACACAGACATAGCATTTAGTGGCATAGCTACTTGTTTAATTTACAATCCTACTAACATATGTTAAAGCTGATTTCTATTACGTCCCAACTATGCAAGTTCAAACTCAATGCTAAATCTCATCTTCGTTATATTGTATAGGTCAAAACAAAGTATTAAAAGAAAGGCTCAGAACATTTCAGAAAACAGTTTCTTGGGGCTTGGCTCCTAAATCATATCTCCGTTTTCGTTGCTTCACACGAAATCTTCTAAAAAGTGCTGCCACGTAAAACATTTTCAAGCGAACCAGGACTTGAGAAGCTGGGACTTTTAGCTTTATACCATGTCTCAACTTTTTTATACTTATATTTTTTCCATGGCCATTTTCAGCAAGGGGCATGTCATGCTCACTTCTGTAATAAATTTCCTTTCATTTGTGCCCAAAAAGCAATAGAGAAAAAGTTCAAACTTTACCAATCAGATTCTCAGGTTTCAGTGGGACCGGGGATGTGAACATAGTGTGAACCTCACCTCCCGTATTTCTATATGAAAAAGCACATCATTCGGCCAATTCTTCAGGAGAGTTTGACTAACTGTTGGAAATGTTTCAAAAATGGACACGTGGCACGTATGACTTGGCTAAGACTGTTTGACTCTAGCCGACTGATTGCCACCAAGCAATGGATTACCTTTCCAAGTGGACAATCTTGTTTATACTCTTTTTTGGGAAAAGCAGATATCCTTGCTGACGTAGGACTCGGTAGGACTTGCTGACGTAGGACTGGGTGGGATGGAGTTGGAGACTTGGCTTTGGTAATCCCCAATCAGGATTGAACTTTGACTGGAGTTTGGTCTTTGGAGCCCAAAACATGAATGTCAACAAAAAATGGAGTATTCCATGAAAAACGTAATCTGAAAGTTTGAATTCTAGAAGAAATCGAGTCCATATTTTGTAAATGTTGTGTTTGATACTCTTCGTAGATATTGTAGAGAAAATGAGAAAACAAAATGTGTAAAAAAAAGTCTCTATTTTCCTTTAAAGCCCAAAATTTAAACCCTATTTTTCATAGAATATTCTGTTATTCATAGAACATTTCATTTTTCATGAAGAAATCCATTTTTATTGAGATTTACGTTCCAATCCTTAAACCTCAAAAGTTGGCATCATGACGCTGAGTGGACTATAGTTATAGTCCTTTTGAGTATAAACCTAAACCCCCTAATACAGTCAACAGCCCGTAGGTGGACAACTAACATTTTTAAGGCATTTTTAGTAGGAATTGTATAAAGTGATGAAATACATGTTATTCAATTGTGTTTAGAAAGCAAATTTTGTCTAATCTTCAGCTACGTGACTAGTTTGATTATCGGGTGCTCAAAAAACTTGTGCAAGGCTCTAAATGAGTTCACGTAGAGATGGAGGAAGCAAAAAAGAACTTGCAAAAGCTGAAGAGATAATTTTTGAAATTTTCTTAGGTCATATTTAAATTTGGGTCAAAAGCCCTAGATCTACATGCTTCATTCTTCCAAGCACTCTCAGCGTGAGAGTTTTTTTTCTAGCTACAAACTCACGATTCTCACCAATTGAGATTGATCCCTCTAGTTTTTTACCTACACAATGTCAACACTTGTCAGTTCTGTTGCCTGAAAAAAATACCCTCCTGATTGTCTCAGGGATTAAATCTCCTCAATTAGCATCATGAACATATACTAAAGTATAGTCTTTGGAGTTCAAAACCCTAGATCCTAGGATATCAAGCAAAAAGTAGCATGCGCATTTGTTCTTATTTACTGCTTGTTTAATAACATGTGTGGTAGCAAAATTTGTACATTCACTAAAAATATAATTACTAAAATGTGAGTATAAATATTAGTTTGAAATATTTGTATTAGACCTTTTTATTTAATACATATGTTTTGTAAATCCATCTCCTCGGCAATTGATAATAAAATCTCTTTGCACATCAATAATTGAATAAAATGAGAATAATTGTAGATTTACTTTGGTCCAATAAAGAAGTCATTTATGACTAAATTCAAATCCACACATTAAATTTGACACTATTGAATATTGTTAAATATTAAAATATTGTACAATACAATACAATCTATAACCCAAAGACATATATACACTATACATACAATTTACTACCCTAAAATGTGGAATGGTGACTTGAACTTCATACAAATCCATATTTTGGCTTAAAAATCATGTAACAAACCATATATTTTAAAACAAAGGTGGAGATAATATAGAAAACATGGAAGCAATAATGAATACTTGTTTAACTTTTCAAGCAACACCTTATTTTCTCCAAATATTGATTTGTAGAAAGAACGTTGCTAAAAATATTAGCAAACATTTTTAGATCCATACAGTTTGCCTTAATCATTGTCACGATACCTTAGACAATTGCTTATTGACGAATGATACCCAATTAGTTCATAAAATTGTTGAATCATCCTAGTAGTTTATGATAAATTAACCAAACTGCCAAAATATTTATTTTTTACATTAAATGACAATAGAATCGTTATGTGACATTATTTTAGATCGTGTGAAACTGTGAATCAGAACGTGGTGTTTAAAAACTTGTAATGAAGTTCAATCACGATCAATCACGATTAAACGTAAACAAATGGGTTTTTGCAACGTTAGAGCAATTTTTGATGGTGTCATTCGTATGGACATAATCTCAAGTTTGAAATATTCAATTATCACTTGATATTGACCATTAGAACATAGTTGGAAGTTCTACAAAAAAACAAAATTAAATCTAATATATCTAAGTTTGAAAACATTTCAAATGAATGCATATTCAAACTTCAAATATTTTGTGGTCAAATGAAGTGTTAGGTCAAAAGTAATTATTGCTAATATGAAATGTAAGAACAAAGACAATACATGTGTATCATAAGTGGTGGTAAATAGGGACTCTTTCAGGTACAACAAAAATTCTGTCAACATTAAATGACATATGTAAATATAGCCTATGTACTTATAGTTGTTTACAACTTGTGATAACTTGCATACTTGTCATTTTGGCCATTTGTGATAGCTTGTGCACTTGTCCTTTTTGTGGCTTATAATAGTCTAGGTTTTTTTCCTTGGAAGTCAAAGGAAATGTCAAGTTACAAGTAATTATAGTTGATGATATGAAATGTAAGAACAAAGATAGTAAATGAGTATCTTAAGTGGTTGCAGATTGGAAATCTCATAGGTATAACAATAATTTTGTCAACTATAAATGAAATATGTAAATACAACATATGTACATATTGTTGTTTACAATTGTGACAGGTTGTGTATTTGTTCTTTTTGCCACCCGTGATAACTTATGTACATACTTATCTTTTTTGTTGTTTGTGATTGCCTATGTATTTGTCAATTTTGCCACTTGTGATAGCTTGTATACTTGTCCTTTTTGTTGCTCATAATAACCTAGGTAGTTTTCCTTAGAAGTCAAAGAAGATGTCAAGTTAAAAGTAGTTATTGTTGGTGATATGAAATGTAAGAACAAAGACACTACAAATATATCATAAATGGAGTCAGATTAGAAATCTCTTAGGTACAACAAGAACTCTGCCAGCTTTATATGACATATGTAAATATAGCCTATGTACATACTGTTGTTTACAGCTTGTGATGGTTTGTGTGCTTATCCTTCTTGCTGCTTATGATAGCCTATGTACTTGTCTTTCTTATGGCTTGTGATAGCATGCGTACTTGTCCTTTTTGTCGCTTATAATGGCCTAGGTAGTTGTTCTTGGAAGTCAAAGAAGATGTCAAGTTAAAAGTAATTATTATTGGTGATATGAAATGTAAGAACAAAGAGTACAAATATATCATAAATGGATTCATATTGGTAATCTCTTAGGTACAACAAGAAATTTCTCAATTTTAGTAAACATAAGTAAAAATAGCTCATGTACATATCCTTGTTTGCAGCTTGTAATAGCTTACCTTCTCCTTGTTGTCTATATATATAATAGATCTGGTTAGAGCTTTGTTTGTCGGTCAAGCAAGCTTAGTTTTGTCTACGTGGCACGCTTGGTTAATCAACCATCCAAGAAAATGATTCACACAACTTCAAGATTTCCTGAATTGAGAGCTCAAGTGAGAACTCAAGTCCTGAACTGAGAGCTCAAGTCCTGAATTGAGAGCTCAAGTGAGATCTCAAGTCTTGAATTGAGGTGTCCATAGGACACGTGCCATACTAGTTCACTATAATAGTTGACATATTTGTCCTTGTTTGCCACTTATCTAAGCATATATATGGCAACAAAAAAATGCACATTCATCAAATGTACATATAATGAAATGCTTGTTTAGATATCCATTTTCCAAAATTTGTACTAGATAATACAATCTATTTTCATGTGCATATACGTGGTCTTCATTCCTTAGTCCCATCTCCTCTGCAATTGACAATAACACTAATTTCACCAAAGCATTGTAGAATATGGAAATCATTTAAGAATTTCTTTGATGCTATTTAGGTATTACCTATGATATATTTACAACATAAATAATAAATTGTATAACATTATGTAGTTTAAAGCATTGTAGTACTGTACAATACAACCTAGATTTCCAAAACTCATTTGTATATACAACACACAAGAAAATAATGCAAATTGAAAACCTCTATTGCATTCAAATCCACGTTCCCTCTGTATTCTCTATTTGCCTTGACAACAACTTGAGGCAGTACCTTTATTTGAAAATAAAATTGAAGATAATGTGAAGAACATCTAAAAATTGCGTACTTTCTTGAGCACCAACAATGCTTATAAATAATAATCTCTTTTACCATTGAATGTCGTTTGGCAAGAAATTTTCTGCTTGAAAGGTTGTAATCCTTCATCAAATCCTTATAGCTTGCCTTTAGGATTATTATGGTGTTTTGTTCAATAGTTTATTGAAGGAAAAGTATTCATTCAATCTATCTATATATCTATATCTATCTATATCTAAAACAAAATACAATTTGCCCATTTGGCGATCCCTTTACCAAGATTTCTTTACTTATTACTATTTAATAATTGTCTCATTGGAGAGGAAAAGGCATCCAAAGAGGGGGTGAACATCACAAAGGGAGAGGAAAAAGCATATGGATGGTGAAAAGTCATTGGAATTGTGAAAGGTCATTGGAATAAATTGCCAAATTTATTGGAATTTTTCAAATTTGATATTTTAAAGTATTATAAACTTGAGGCTTTCTATGCCTCTACGTTTCTCAAAATTTGAAATTAATGAAGGAGGAAGAATAAAAGGTAGGGAAAAGACAAAGGTTGTGCGCACATTCATTTTTTAAAATTGCATTCATGCACTCCGTCAGTCTCATTACTAGTATCTACATAACAGAATACGATTTACCCATTTGGCGATCCTCTTACCACGATCCTTTTACTTATTCCTACTTGGTAATTGTCTCATTGGAGAGTAAAAGACACCCAAAGAGGGGGTGAAACGTCACAAAGGGAGAGGAAAGAGCATATAAATGGTGAAAAGTCATTAGAAAACTTGGAATATATTGCCAAAAGTTATTGGAATTTTTCAAATTTGGTATTTTAAAGTATTATAAATTGGAGGCTCTCTATGCCTCTATGTTTCTCAAATTTTGAAATTAATGAAGGAGGAGGAAGAAGAAAAGGTAGGGAAAAGACAGAGGTTGTGTGCACATTCATTTTTTTAAATTGCATTCATGCACTCCATCGTAACGACGGGTCTCATTACTAGTATACATATAACAAAATACAACATACCGATTTGGCGATCCTTTTATTGCTATCCGTTACCATATGGGTAAACTTGTTTGGTAAAAATTTGTGTAGGTAAAAACTTGCAAGAAAAAAGAATTTATGGGTAAATAATTGTATATTTAAAAATATGTGTGGGTAAATAATAAAAAATGTAAAAAAATTGCGTAGATAAAAAACAAAAATATATTAAAAATTTGTGTGAATAATTACTACATGTGTAACAAAACTTGTAGGTAAAAAATAAATAACATTTTTTTGCTTAAGAAAACAATGACGTTTCTTTCTTTGCATGGGTAAAAAATCTATGAATATAGAACAAAGAATGCTTATTGCAAGGGAATGTTTTGTAAACAAAGACAAATGTTTTACTACATGGGTAAAGTTTGAAATTGGAATGCATAGATAAAAAGTAATAATATATTTTCTTGCAGGGAAAATGTTTTGCATAATTGGGCTTGAAATTGTTTTGAATCTTGTCGGACCGGCAGGTGCCTATACTAGTTCATTAGATAATTGAATTGGCTTGTCAACTTAAATAAGGTTGCTAAAGTATAGATAATTAAAAATTTCAAGATTATAACATGATAGAATGAGGTTATTTTAAATTATATGTATAGCAATATTTTTTATAACTTGTGATGAAGGGTGATTGCAAAAATGACATGTCTTGCTTTCTGTCCCCTTCACCTCTTGCAGGTGGTTTTTGGGTCCTATCTTTTGCGGCTTTAGTCATTTTGACCTAAAATTTCAGAGTAAGGTGAACATGAAAGTTATTGACATTCTTTATTTTTTTTAAATCATTTTACTATTTTTAAATGGACCCCAATTGCATGTCTACCTTGGCAGTTTTGGTGGTTTTTAGTACTATTTTGGATTGAAACAAGCAAATCTTGTGCCACAAATTAGGGGAGTTGTTCATTAGGAAACATTACATGGATCTATAGATTGGTTTTACAAAACTCAAAAAACTCTGCCGTGCACATTGTCTCAAAGTGGGCATCCTTTCTCCCTCCATTGGTGAAAGACAAAAAACTTCCTCCAAAAAGCACTTGCATTAGTTCAAGCTAATGAGAGAGATAAAAAATGGCCATTTTTTATTTTTATTTTTTGAATTTTTTTTACTACTTTCTAAAAAGCAAAAAAGAAATTGTCTTTTTATTGATAATTTATGTCCCTCTATTTTTGTGCATAACTTTTAGAATAAATTTTTCTAATTCTAAATTTTCACAAGTATGTTATTTTAAGTGCTTTACAAATTTTCCATATTTTATTTTATTTAAAAAATATATATTTCAAAAGCTCATAGTACTACCTAGTACTATCAATTTTAAGGGTGTTTGAGACAAAATTGGCAGGTCATTTTTGCAACTACCCTTCAGACCACCATGATTAACCCCTCAGGGACCAAGCTGCGTTTATTGGTAACATAGCAATTTTGGGCAAATAAATATGATTAGAGATTTCCATATTTTAGGCAAAAATTATAGTAGAAGGTGGGGGACAAGGAATATCTTTCATATGCATTAAATTTCATGATATTTGGGATTGTGAGTAAAAAATTATGGCCTTGTATGTTTTTTTTTCACTTGATGGGCAGTCTAGGAAATTTAAAAAGTATATTTTTCTCAATTATTTTTTTTGAAATTTATTTGGGAGATTTATGTGGAGGTGGAAAGCTTTGAATCATTCCATTTTTATCAATGAGGTGAAAGTTATGAGGAGTTTTTGTTTGAGGGCAATTATGGATTCTCTATTCTAAAATAAACTCTAAAGTCCTTATTTTACTCAATTTATAATATTTTGAAAATTAAATAAAACCAAAGGTTATATATTATTTATTTCAACATTACAACCATTGGGATTGGCATTTTTTATTTCCAAAATTAAGTTCTTAACAAGTTGGTGTTTTGAATCATTTTCTACTTCTATTTACTTGCTAGTTTTTCCCCATATGTTGTACAATCCCAAATGATTTGAAGTTTTTTTGACATGTACCCTACTTAGTTGGAACAAGGAACCTAGAGAAGCACCACCACATGATCCTTTTTCCTAATGAATTTCACCTTCTAAGGGGTAACTGCCATGTTTTTGAGAGGATCCAAAAAATGTTTTTAAATATTCAATCCATTATATCTTTCAATTCATGTTGTAAAAAAATTTGAATTTTTTTCTGCATCTTCTAGAAGCATTCTACTACAGGATTGTATAGTTACATATGCATAAAAATGTATTTGTTTTCAAATTTGGTTGATGCTCTGAAAATGACAATTTTGGAGAGTTTTTGGTGAAATTGCAGCTCGGTCCTTTATAGGTTAATGTTAACTCGGAGACTTTATAAAGAATTGACAATTTCTTTTTGTATGGAACGTGGCTCTTAGTTTGTAATATCCAAATTCTCACTAATACTGACCTCTTTTACATGCTTGGTGAGTGTTAGAACAATTCTAAAAGGTGAGCAAAAAGTTATATTTAAATTCAAAAAGCATTTTATATGCCATCATTTTACCAAAGTCAAGACATCCCGTTATAATTACTGACTAGAAGCTAGTTACCCTTAAATTAAACTTTAGCAAACAAAAATTGGGGGTTCAAAATGCAAAGCTTCAGCATGAATTTAAAAACATCCGTTATTGTGGCATATACGTGTATAATATAATTTTTGCTATGAAATTCCTTTAGTAGAAAGTTTGCTAGATCCACGTACATTTGCATGAGTTTGAGTGTTTGACAAAGCTCAAACGTGCCTTGAGTTACATTATTTGCTAAAGACTCTCTATTTCCTCTCAAACTTTGGCCATATTATGAAGGGGCCCTAAATCTCCCCCAAACAAAAGGAATTTATTGCAGGAGACTGTTCTACCCACACGATTTCAAATCTCCTATAATTCCCTACAGCTCATAAAAATTGTCAAATGACATATATGGAAAGAATGAAAATTGGGACACTTATAGTAATAAAGCATGCCTGCTTACTCAGCAGTTTGAACTTTGAACCCAAGTTTGGTGGGGTTGACTGCAATTCTAAGCCACATTCAGTGGAGTAACATGCTGTTTATTCATGTCCCCGTACAAAAATAGCAAAAATATAGCATCATGCGGACCAACTGCAGGAGATTTTTTACATTTGTGGCTCATAGTCAGGAAAAAGTAACAGCTGGCGCCCTGTGAGTGGTTCAATCATTGATCAGAATTCCACAGGGATTCCCTCAGGTCAGGGGGTTGAATGTTTGTAAAGGTCAAACAATCAAATTCTTGACCTTGCCTACATTGAGGAGTCAAGGATTGGGTTGTTCCTTATTCGGGTCATTCTTTCGTGGGTTTTTTCTCTTTCTATTTCGACACAAAAGGAAATATTCATTGCAAGAATCTAGTACAAATGTGGCTGGAAACGGTAAAATGATAAACTAAAAAGAAATATGATTAACCCCTAAATGCCCAAGCCTTTTTTTTCTGGTGAAAGTCATTTAAAACTGCCACTCTTGCGGGAATGAGTAGAATGGTAGGATTTTTTTGGTGAAATCCAACCATAAGATCTTGCCCTAGACTACAGGAGGTATTTGTGAGAAAAAATCAACTCATTCTAGATGTAGAGGAATGAGATATTGACATCTGAAGTGAAAATAAAAGTTTTTTCTGTGCTGCCCAAAAACTTCAAAAGTCTTTAACAGCTCCTATATCAAAAAAATTGAGTTTTTTTTTTTTTTTTTTTCCAATGTAGAAGACCAAGTTAGGCAAGTGTGGGAGAATTTTCAAAAAAAGGGCTTGGAGGTGTGAATCATACTTTGTAAAATCTTGCAATGCCATAAGGTCATGAAATCTGCGTATAAACTAGGCAAAATTGGAGAATATATGTAAAACTCAGAAATTTGAATCATTGTGATCCAAATGGTGAAAACCAAGGATTCTTAGTCTACTACAACTTGGGAAAAAAAAAAGGCAAAAAACAAATACATATATAGAGTTCAAAAAGGTAAAGCATCAAATTTTTTTAAGGGGAAAAAGGAATGGAGGTTTGGGAGTCCCATACCTACCCGCAAACTAAAACTTCTCATAACTTTTACCTTGTTAATCAAAATTGAATGATTCAAATCTTTCTACCTATATGTAAATCTAAAAAATCAATTTCAAATTTTTATTTTGAAAAAAATGCAATTTTTTTTGGCTGCCCGATTTTCCCCTATTTTTTTAGTTATTCATGAATAACTTCTTCAATAAAAGTCAAAATGAAGAAAAAAGTAGTTGACCACACACATCTTTGAATTCCACATCTTCCATAAAAATTTCAAAAAATCCCAAAAAGTAATTTAGCTATAAATACATGCCTAAAACCCCACTTGGCCTCCCAAAGGACCACTTGGGCCTTTAGGGGTTAACATAACTCAGAGGTAAGCTATTTTGTGAGCATAGAATGGTGAGCCTATGAGCAATGAGCCAAGATTTTGTGAGCAGGAATCAATTTTGAGCTCAAAATTAATGAAAAAACTTAAAAAACAACAATTTTTCAAGAGATGAATGTTTATGATGTGCAATTATAAGGTCCTATGTACACATTTATAAATAAAATTTAATACTTTAACAAAAAAAAATTATACTCACGTCTCACGAATCCCTGCTCACGATTTAGCATTCCCCACATAACTCATAGCATCTGCACCAGTTAACAAAAAAAATGGCCAGACAGCGGGCCGGAAGCCCCATGTTGCCTCCCAGATATCCCTTGGCAGCACATTGTATGAAACGGTCTGAGTGGCCACATTGAAGAAGTGCCTCGGGACGTTCAGCTGTTGGGATACAAAAACGTTTGAGCGAGCTAGAATTTCAGATTTCTATTCTATTTTCAGATGTTTGGCAAAGACAAGTGGATATGAGGTGTTGAAAATTTGAGCATGCACACTCTAACCTTCATGTGGCAGGCCAAGAGACAAAGCTAGACCTCCATTCATGCTAGCAAGTCAGTTTAAAACTTCATCGGTGGACATCCAGACCCCATTCTCTAGAAATCTCTCCCTTCGTCCCCGCTCGCACGCATCTGGAGCGTGGCATTTCCACCGGGCGGTGATGTCCTAAGAGCAATTCTAACGGTGACTCCAACCAGCTTAAAGTGGATGAAAAGTGTTGAGGTCCTTCTCAAAACCTTCTCAAGATACTTTGTCCTACCATGTTTAGCAAGGGCCCTTCAAGCCACTATTCATCATTATTGATTTTAAGTTTAGTGAAATTTATCCTCTACTTTCCTTGATAAGTGGTTAACCAATTATTTATGAGGCGTGTTGGAGGTTTTGAAGAGCATGGGTGGAGATAAAGGGGCTTGAGGGCCGGCCACAACATATGGAAAACTTTGAAAGAGCCCGGACCAGTGGAGATGCTCTAAAGATATGTTCATACCTGGTGTTAGCAAACGGAGTTGGGATCATTGTAGAATGCAAAAATCCTCTTCTATTCACACCTTTGTTCTTTTGTAAATGCTGATCCTACATGGAACTAACAAGTCAAGGAATAAGAGGAGTGGTTATTCTTACAAAATACTCAACAACTCTAGCCATATTGTGATTTTTGGCAGGTTTTTTGTAAGTCTACAATCAAATGGAGATGAAGATTTCAGGATTTAGAGATAGTTTTTAGTTAATGAGGCTAGCAAGCCTCAAGTACTAAAGAGCAGGGCTATTAGAATTTGGGTTGCAATGCTTTACTTACAAATCCTCCACTGCACCTAAGAACTAGGAGAACCCAAAAGTGGAAAATTCACATTGATTCTACTCAACTACACTAGTCGGACCTTCATGTATAAACTTGCCATTCGATTGTTGTAGAAAATCCGTGCATTTCAAGCCTTTGCAGCGACTTCTTGTTCCACTTGCCAATGTTGCTACATGAATCAATTGCAAAGAGAAGTTGCCTTCACCTTGACATGTTCCTATTCCTCTCATGGATTTGACTACATATGTGAATGAAGTGCAACTTGTTGTTGTTGTTGGGCTTGTCAATTTGGGTTCAAGAATTAGGTCTTCTACTAGAAAGTGACGTCCCTTCATGTTCAATGCATGTTTGTGTCTTTTGTCAATCCATGCATACTAACAACATTAACTGCAACTCGTCTATACAATGCAAAAATAGGGAAATGGAAAATACAATGGATGCTTCAACTTACGGCTCCGCTAGCGCAGCTGCTTCCACAACAAAGCAAAGCGCAAATTCATAAAATTGGTAGTGACAAGGATGGACACGGGGTTGCCTTCTTGAGCACGTCCTTGTGACAGCGTCGTGCAAATCTGAACGACCGCTCTTATGTGACCCCTCCCATCAGTGAAATAACCTCAAACACCATTAAAATCTTATCATGTGTGAATAGATTACCCTTAACTTATTTCATAACAACACAACCCAAATTTCAATCCAACTTCCTTCACTTTGAGAACACCAAACACCAAGCTACCCTTTTTAACAATGGTTTTATCTCTAAGATAATGGCTTTTATAAAGCTAAGTCTTAATAGGCCTTAAAAAACATGAGCATTGTATTTGTTAAGCAACCTAAAAGCAAAAGGTTTATGGGAACACAATCTCCACCAATATGGTGAGAATGGGACTCAACAAAAGGGATTGAGAGAGCACGGCATGACAAATTTTGCACGGTAGGGCTAGGAAAGTCTACTGGTGCCCTAGGAAAACAACTTGCTAGTCATGAAAGAGTGGTTTGTTGGGAAGTGAGTGTCTTGGGCTTTGCTTGTGGACTGCCATGTCCGCAACGTGTGGGGCTTGCAAGGTGTAGTAGAATAGGGACCGTCTCAAAATACATAATCAACTTCAATTCATGTTTGCTCAAAATACTTAGAGCCTTGATAACTAAACATCTCTGAGAGCTTATTTGGTGAGGCCGCTCAAACCATTTCCCTCAGCATGCTTCTAGTGGAGATGGATTACACAAATAGTCTAGTGGATTTGACTTGCGATACTCTCCTCCACAATCACAACCTAGCTCCACAATCCCATGCACATTGCCAGTTCTCTTAATTGTGAATGCATATCCAATTTGTAAGCCACAACTTTGGATGCGTGCCACCAAGGCAACATGATTTGCAAAAGTTACGCTAGTATCTAGCTCCATTGCTTGTGTAAACATGAAGTTTAGAGTGTACAATTGTACATAGAAGTAGAAGCTTGCAATTGGGAGCAACAAAAGAGATGTAACATGTAGAAATGCAAGCGATAAGTAAACCGCTTGAGCTGCCTATGAACATTGCAAGACCCATGCAGTTTATGACATTTGGCTTAATCTTTCCAATAGTGCATATTGAAATAGAATCAACCATTGAGAACAATGTTCCTGAAACATTTATGTGGTGAGATTTTGAGATGTGGTGGATTTAACAAAAAGTGTGGTGGATATAGTAATTCCCTAAGCTATTGTGATCTTGCAAGTTTTTGAGTGGACTTTTCAAAGACAAAATTTGGCATTGTATTTGGCATGTTTGTAAATCCAACTTGAACATACACATTTTTTTTACCAATAACTCAATTAGCTTGTTCATTTAGTTTTGTTTTTGCATGATTCACTTTTTAATCTTCTATGAGATTTACTTACTCAAATTAGTAGCAGACTCTTGCAAGATGCACAAACATCAAACCATTCATCTCCAACTTTGATTTATTAAATTAGAAATTGTCTATAGGAAAAAGTAGTTTGAATCTCTTTACTTGATTTAAAATCAGTCACATTTGATTTCCATTTGAACTTGACATTCACTAAATAAAAACCTTGTTAATATTCTACATTTTTTTCAATGATTGGATGATATAATCTACAAAAGGTCAACAATAAGGTAAGTAACATTCTTTCCAAAATTACTACTTCTAAGGATAGATACTCCACCAAATGTGTGTTTTGAAAAATTTCAAGGTTTTATGATTTTTAGGCTCCATAATTTGTATCAATTACTTCTAAACAATCATATTTTTGTTCCACAATTTTGAAGTGAGGTGCTAAACAATGTGAGAACTAATTTGAATGTTGTACAACTAGATTGTGACTTAAAGCAACACTCTTTGTACAATTGACTTTTTGAACAAACCTATCCCTCCGCAATTATTATAGAATAGTGAATTGTCACTTCATCCTTCAACCAAAACTAGCGTTGCATCAACCACAAGAATAGGACTTAAAAATATCAAAATAATCCTCTACATGGATTTCATTACTATCCAGTCGCTATTTTTTTCTACCCTCGTTTTATTCTTGAGTACGTGTGTAGGAGCTAAGTATAGCCATATGAGAAGTTGAACTTTATTCAAACTTATTGTGGAACATGACATATACAGAGTATTTGTTTTGTAAAAATATCCATATAATAAGAGAGAAAGAAAGAAAAAATGCACAGTAGTAGAAGCCCATTTTGCTCAAAAACAAAAGCAAGCATGTATGGGTACAAAGTTGTCATTATTATTTGGTAAATGATGCATGGAGATTATGTATATGACGTAATGATCATTGGAGAGGTTTACTCGGAACAAAATGTTGGCACTTGGTAAGTGACACAAGCTACAAATTGCTATGTAGTTGGTACATGGCACGTTTCCATGCACGTATCAAGATTATATATGTAATTGGTTGCTTTCATAAAGATAAAGATATTAGTGGTTTCAAATATGCCATTCACTACCAATTTTGTTTCTGTGAATAAGATTTGTGAAAAACTTGGCTAGTCACTCAATGAACAAGCCATGATGACCTCTTGAGGTAGTTACGGCATATTCACTGCGGTGAATGAAAACTCGTTCACATCCATTCATTCATTGTTTTTTCAAGATATCTAAAACCACCTATTGTCATGTGATCATTCATCTTTTAAATTTGGTATGCATCACCATAGCTAAAATAGTAGCTCCCAATACATATGATGTGTATCCTTCAAAATTTTAAGTTCACCACCTTGAGTTTTTCATAGTATCCTTTATTTTCCTTTGTAAAAGGAGGTGCTTTATTTGTTCGATAATCTATGGTTTTACAACAAATAACATGTTCAACACCTATTTTTTATATTATTTTGGATAGAGTTTCTTACATGTTTGAAGATCTTCATCATCTTATATAATTGGTATAATTATCAACAAATTTGATGAGCAATTTAAGTTGATTTGCACCTGAAGCTCAAGCCATTGTGGAAATCACAAGGGTCTCAATCCTCATTCTTTATTAGTGGAATTTATGAAACCAATTTCCAAGATCTTTAGTTTAAAAGCCAAGCAAATAACTTAAAAAACAATTTCAGTGCTCAAAAGATGAGAGCTAACATGGCTCCAACTCCAAGAACTACATCAACCAAGAACCGAAGTTCAAGTCCTTGTTTTGGGACCATTGAACCAACATTTTTGTAATAGAAATACATTGATTGAGTTAGTCAAAATATAGGATGAAAA
Source organism: Ulota crispa (assembly GCA_963920765.1). Lineage (NCBI taxonomy): Eukaryota > Viridiplantae > Streptophyta > Bryopsida > Orthotrichales > Orthotrichaceae > Ulota > Ulota crispa. Next base: position 5,588,404 of record OY987246.1, read on the forward strand.
CTAAGATGTCAAACAACTCTAGTTGGTATATTTCATTTATTCTCTCAACCTCCATGAGGTAAGCATTATAGTTGCTTCGTGAACATGACAATAGATTACTGTGGAAATTAGATTGTAAGGCAAGTAGCTCAAATTGCGACCCTCTCACACATACATAACATTTAGTAACCTGAAGAGAGGTTGCCTTTCCCTCTTTTCAGGTATCATCCACAAACTTCATCATGATGAACCAAAAAAAAAAAGTTCTGTTTTTTTTAATAAATTTTCTGATAGGGCTGGCCCTTACATCAGCATATGCGCACTAAACTAAGCCTCTCTTTCATAAATTTTCTGACAAATTCAGCCAAGTGTCCTCTTAGCTACTAATGGGTGTGGAATATTCCACACTCTTCAGTTGGAGGGAGGGCAGTCAAGCTGACTACTACTGAATAAAGCATCCCATAAGCAACTCAGGAATGGATATGAAGTGGTTCATAAATGGACCTCTTCAAGTCTTTAAAAGAAGAGCTGTATTCTATTACAAGAGCTAATCACACTCCTAAATTTCACCTCATCTCTTTAAAAGTTGCAAGGGAACAATTTATGGGAGACCTAGAGTTACAAGGAGGTGCCTACTACAAAAAAATATGAAAATTCATCAAACAATTCAATAATATTTAGCATCTATTTCACTTTGTCTGAAAATTAAACAAAAAAGATCCTACCTGGGAAAGCCCATGAGAAGGCAGATCAGCCCTTAGAGTGACGCTTTATGAGGTACTACCTTACTGGTCATCCTAAACTACACCAATGGTCCAAGAGACAAAAGGATCCAAAGCCTACACTACAAACCATGGGCAAGGTACCACACTTTAGACACTAGACACATCAACAAACAAACTTCAGCTTCATGTGCTTGAGGACCACAATCAAATGAACAAGACATAACGCCTCCAACACAGATTTCCAAAACTGACATAAGCTGCAAAGTTCGTAAACTTACATTCACGCAAGAATGTGTCAGCAGCTAAAAATCTGAAATAGGAATCTAAAAGTAAGGTTGAACCGTTGAAGCAAGTCATGAAGCAATCAAGACACGAATAAAAGTCCGGATAGGTGCAGAGTTTGTCAGAATAATCTAAGAATCCTGTTCGAAGTAAAACCTCCAGAACCTAAGAATACAAAAGCTATTATAGGAATAAAGCGTGCCTTCTGCTGCAGGCCACCATGTCAAAAGCTATAACTAGATGGACTCACCCCTGTCTACTGGTCGAAAGCTGAAGGACTGAGACTAGAAACAGGAAAAAAAAAGGTCTAGATACTCTAGATAGCAGAAAGCAGTCATCCAAGAATAGAGTGTAGCGCAATCTCTGCCTACTTGATGGACACTACGTGGTTCCAGCCTGATTGAGAATATCGGAAAGAAAGCCACATTAATGATCCCCTCGCCATCCTGACCAGGCTATTACATGCTGAGCAACTCTGTAAAAAGCTCATGAGGTCATAGAGCTCTCAACACAAATATTGATGACATAACTTCAGTGACGATCTACGCTCCAATCAGGGCGCGCAATGTCACATAAAAAGCGACCTTTGAGACCGTGAGGACAGCGTCAGTGTTCTGTACCTCAAGACCACAGAAACTTGCTGAGGAAAGGATCAAAGAATATTTTCTGGCATCGACTCCACAAACAGACCAGGCCACATAAAGAGTTGCTTGCACCGTGCCCACACGAGAGTTCTCCCTGCACGGGGATTTTGGTTGAAAATAGCACCTGCGCTTCACGAGATGGTGACCCTGAAAAGATATGACGTTGAAGAACATCCTCCAGAGTAGTCACCGTGTTAGCCATTTGTGGTCTGTACGAATTGCATTGTCTTCAAGTAGAACTCAGGTCCATCAACTAAAAGATGCTTACTCAAACAAGAGAATCTACGATTCAAGTCGGAAAACCCTGAGAGAAAGTTGCCCAGACCGTTTTAAAAAAACACTGCAGGCACTTCGTTGTGCTGTCGGGATGTTCAAAATGCCTGAATCTCAGAACACAAGAGTTTTAGAAGGGCGCTTCGTAAGGCTCATCCCAGACTTCTGCACTGCCGTTAGAAGCATCTTCGCCGTCTTCCTCCATTGAAAGCCGAATATACTCCATGTGTGCAAACCGATCCCACTCCGTCAGTGATGGCTCCTCCCTCTCCTGCTCACAGAATCCACAAGGAAGTCGACGAATAACCAGAGATTCAGAAGTTGTGATAAACTGGGAGTAATAATAATTATCTACACTTCACTACTAACCAGGAAGAAGTGTAATCATATACAGTCAGAGAGTTGATAGATTGGACGATGATCTTTTTAATATTCTCTGCACTTCAGTGTAAAAGCGGCAGTTGATAGTATTGAACGTTGGAACTGATAGTCCACGAAAAATATTATGATCAACCGAGATGTAAGACCTTTCTTCAGTGTGAAGCAGTACCTGACGAATAAGGAAAGGATCACGAGTCTCAAATGCTACGAATTTGTTGAGATTGAAGAGGATATTGAAAAAGTTCCCAGATAATTTGCATCGTTTCAAGTCACGGAGTGTCAATATTCCCTCTTTCTGCAACCACAATACAGAACATGCTTCAGCAGGAGTGCCATGTTCCCATGCAAAGCCTAATTAGTGTAACGATAAGGCAGCTTATATCAGAGCAATGAACTACTTCTAGAGCTTCAAGCTGAGAGGCATACCGCAGGCCCTATCATGTCTGCCATTTGGCAAACAATATCCTCAAAAAGAACAGGCTCCTGAGCCATACATTCCATCCGATGCAGTTGTTCCTCGTAGAAATACTGCATCTCATTTGGTGTAATCACACCATCACAATCCAGGTCCACGCACTTAAACCTGCAGAAGGTATTCATAAAAAGCCATGAGCATAATTCCTACATATTCAAAGTCTTACTCATCACCATTCTAACACTACAGAAAACAATGACGGATTAGATAAGGAGAATGTACCCAACTCTGGAATACAGAGTTTTCAACTGAATCTAATCTGTACTTTCATTTACAATTACCAAAAGAAAATGAAAATTTGCATTCAAATGACTGCAATCATCAACAAAGACCACAAAACGCCGAATATGGTATCGGGACCCATGTTAAGGCACACACCAGTACTCTAAGCTGGGTTCTGAAGACTTGTCCTCCTCTGAGAGAATGAACCACACAAAGTCCTCATAACCCATTTTTCCGTCTGCTTTGCTGGTGAACTTTCTTGGAATCTGTCATCCACCGTAAAACCAACGCGAACTGTTAGGCTCTACAATGCGCTACGAAAACGACATTCTTGTTAGATTTTGCCACGACCTGAAATGCAAACGCTCAGAGATTGAATGCACCTGAGAAAAGATACGCTCTACAATTCGGTACGTGAGAGCATGATTCCCATATCGAAGGAGATCATCCTTGTCTATTAAAAAATCATGATCTGAATCCAGCTCCCAGAACTTGCAGTATATGACGTAAAAATGCTCATACGAAAAATACCTGCACGAGAGAATTATGTTAACGAACACATGGTATTGAAACGACATCAGACGATTACCAAGCTGCACTCTCCTTAGATCATACTGAAAGCACCAAATCAAAGATAGAGATACGAGGTTTCACAAAAGACAAATAGGGCATATCAATAAAACATGCAGATCAAGATATGAGCGAAAGCTGCGATTTTCGTCGAAGTGAATCCTATACTTCCAGTCTAAACTATGTTCCAAGGGTGTTATCTGGATCTGAAGTCTGAAAGATGAAAAAGTTGTGAAATGCTTACCGCAACACTTTGTTGATGTCTTCCTCGTCGTCCACTTGTTGCAGGGCAGCAATTAAGTTACTTCGTTTTAACTCTCTAAGTTGTAACCGACCATTCCCGGCTTTATTTACATGGTAAAATATTCTGTAGATCACGGTTTCCGCTGTCCACCACCATAGCATTTCATGCAAGTGCCAAAAATCAGAACGCGATGTACAAGCTATAACAGAGCTGAGTAATCATCATTGAAAACTCTTCCAGACCACTTTATGCAACATGTCAGGATGACTATAAATTCATTTCAAACTCAGAGTATTAATATGCAAATCTTGTGAGAAAGGCATACCATATCTGTCTTGAAACTCCGGGGTATCATGAAGAAACTCCAAACCTCGATGTGACAATAGCAATTCTCTTAAGATGGGTCTAAAGTCCTCCTGCACACCATACAGATAAACATTTCATGCCTGTCAAACCAAATATAGATCGAACACATAACTTCAACTAACTGGAGGTACATGCTGATTACCAAACAGGGTAAAAAGGAAAGACCAGAAAATAGGTTACGCATGGGAAACAACGAAATGAAAGTTAGGAACATGAAGAAACGCACCTGTTTAAGGAAATTCTTATCCGGTTGCTTCAACGCAGTAAAAATGCGAGTCGCAGTGTCCATAGCCAGCATGTTTTGGTCAACCCAGTATTCAACGAACTTTTCCCTACAAGAGCATAAACGTAGAACTTAAAAAGGTTGTCTGAAGACATAACGGTAAAGGACGAGACAGTTCAGGGATATCGAGAAAGACACTCGTAGCGAATAAAATAAACAACATGTGTCTCCTTTTACTAGACTGCGGGTATATAGATAAATTTGGACAGATTTAAAACTAGATGGTGATGGAACAATTCCAGACCTTGTAACCAAGCCTGCATTGCTCACATCGATCTTCTTGAATAAACAACTGGAAAAGAAGGACGGCAGTTTGCAGACCTCCTTAGTAACAGTTGTAAAAGCTGCACAAGGTCAACAAAAAAGGGTATTTTAAAAACCTAAACCTGAAGAGTTCACATCAAGAACAGACAAGCATCGGGTATAGTGAAGATTAAAACCAGCTAACCAGTTGGAACTCCCAAACCTTGAACTCCAAATGAGCCCACCACCACTCAGCACTTGAAGTACATGATCAGTCGTGCAACTGGACTGACCTGGTGCAGGGAGACCATCCGGGTGGGCTGCAAATATCTGGTTAATCCTAGCCATGCATGATTCGGTCGTATCCTTCGATGGAGGAGGACCGTTTGGAAAATAGAACTGCAAAAAAAGATTAACATCGATTTTCTGTTTTTGAGCCATTTTGAATTTTGACATAACAGGGGACATCAGCAGTTTTTGAACAGTCACTTGGTCAAGAGCATAAATCACACTAATTAAAAAGAGGTCTGCGTTTGAACGAACGAACAAGAACGGACTCTTTAGCATCACCTGAGGGATTATTTCTCGAACAAGTTCACTACTTTTCTTCAGTGGAGAGTCCCGCATCAAGTGGCCAGCTCCGGCACGTCTACTGAAAGGAGATCTTGGCGACATTGGAGAACCAGAGCTTCGAGGAGACAAGGGCGGTGTGCTCCCCGCACCTCCAGCAGAGAGATGAGCGGGCAAGAGTGATGGCCCAGCACTGAGAGGTCCAGATCCAGATTTGGCTTCTTCCAACAGACTCATAACCTGCACGGAAGATGGCACGACTTCATTACCGAGAAGAATATGAGAACATAGTCCTAATTAAACTGACGCAGTAGATTCAGACCTTACTCGTCCTATATAAGATTCTACAGTGAGCAAGCTGACCGCTAACTGAGGACATCGAACCATCAGAACAATTCTGCTTCTACCGCTCAACTCCCATCATAAGAAATGCCGTACTCTTTCAGAAGCCCAAATAACATGATCGGCATAGACATAATGGTCATCATCACGAACGAATTGTGTATGTCTAGCGTAGGGGAAAGAAATTAAATCTAGGGGAATGCTACAACAGGGGCAGAAAAGCGTGAAAGACCCGCACACACTACCACGAGACTGCATGAGAATTGCTTCTAAGAACAGAGAAGGACAGAGAGAATCCCAACAAACGGATACTCGGATCAAAATTAGGTAAATCGAATGGCATTCTTGAAGGATACACAAAACATTTGCATAACGTCTTGCACCACGAGCCGTGTTAAAAGTCAGCCTAGGAATTGGGAAAGACCACGGGCCAAGGTGTAAACGAATGTCCAGTAATATCCCTGCTCTACTATATGAAAATATAATCTATGACTGAAAAAATCCTGCAGAAGCGTGCCGTGAACGTGAAGGGCAGAAAAACCAGAAGTTCTCGAATACAATTTGTGCGGAGGTAGAGGATACTATAACCGTTAGGGATCAGATTCCATCTCCTACACTGACCCCTAACAACAACAGCAACTCATCTAATCATCCACTCGATTCGAGTTGGTATTCTAAACGCAACTTGGCTAAAAAAAAACAATAGCCACTGATTATTGAACGGGAACGAGGTTGTCTACTGTCCCATATATTAATCCACAACCATCCACTTTGAAATTGCATGGAGAATTCGTACATATCTATAAAGATTTGATCTCAGCAGATTCCGCTCTTATACTCAAAGTGATCTACCCCCAGCTCTGTAGTGATATCTCAAAAATAACACTTCTACATAATCCAAAATGCTTAAAGAGAAGCAAAAAGCATTCTCTACCTGATATCGCACTTTCACAACTAGACGACGAGATAGAAACAAGAATAACGCTTGAAAACTTGACAAGAGCCTGCTTCGGATAACCACGAGGTGGAGCAATCAAGATTTTCGGCTAAAAAATATTTTCCATAATGCCGGTTACAACAATTCTGGATGCAAACTAGAGCATATTACATAGCATGTCGCTCCAGCAAGATACACTTAACCACCGCAAATGACCGGACCATTTCGATGCCACGCCCTTCATCGGACCATTCAAACCCTAATGCAACGCAAAACCTCGAATCCATCCCCCAAGATCCGAACCGGGAAACGAAAAAGGCCATTCCACACCAAGGCCGACCCCGACTCACCCGCTGTTGCGTCTCGGGGAGCGAAATCCATTGTGCGAAAAGCTCCTCCAAGTGCAGCTTGCACAGGGCGCCGGGCTTGCTATGGAAAGAAGACGAAGATGACGACGGGGACGGCGACGGCGAGGAAGAGCCGAAATCAGCCGGGAGCTGCAGCAGGTCCGCGTCCAGCACTCCCATGTCCAATGTGGCCGGAGGCTCCATGCTTGTTGTCGTTGTCGTTGATGTTGTTGTTGTTGCAGCAGCAGCTCCCAGCAGCATAATAATCCCGGTTCTTAATGCGAAAACAGAAAAATGCAATCACAGCAACGCGGGGATCGGTGCAAGCCACCACGCACCAGGCCTACATCTGCCGCGACGAGGACGAATCCTAAATTGTGTGCAAGATCGGTGTCGCGCGACCTCACATTCGGTCCTCTTTCTCCAAAGAGAGAGAGAGAGAGCCGGACTGACAGACCCTAGGCCGGTTTTGCAGAACTGTTCGTTGATGAAATCTGTTGTTCCCGATTAAGGATGAATTTCATGCTCTGTTTCGATGGAACTGACTTTCGGGTTGAACTGAGGGGTCCTTCCTTCTCTGGACGAGGCAGTCGCTCGTATGGACGGATGGATTTTGTCGGTGATTCCAATGGTGGAATGGTTGTCCAGACTGGGTGGATGGGTTATGTCGGCAGTTCTGAGAGTGAATTCGTCGTCCTTGTTGACGGGGTTCTACTGACTAGGAGATATCGTCCGCTCAGGTTACTTATTCTCCACAGTAAGTTTCAGAACTTGCTTCCGTCCCTTTAATTTCACTTTTTGCAATACCACGGCATGTGTCATGAACTAAGGGCAAATTTCCATGCTTCGTTGGAATTGGACACAATAGCGGTAGTCACGGTTCATTTTTTATCATTCTCACTCTTCATGGAAATCGACGTGGTTGTCGTGCGAGAGTTTTTCCGTGAAAATTGAGAAAAAAATTTATCCTCACCCAGGCGTGGAGAAATGGTGTCCTTCAAGTTTTTGCGAGAGAACTTTTACTTCTCGTAATTTTGGGTTCATCTTGCATTGCTGCTCCCATTGTATTAGCTTGTACTTTCACTCTACCTTTTTCTCAATCTTCATGGAAATCTGAATCTCAAACCAACCGTGATTACCAGTAATGATTAGCATTTTCCAAAATCCTCAAAATTTCCGTACTTCTTGCAATGAATTTTTTGGAACACCATTTCCGATTTCCAATTCTCATTTATCGCACACTTTTAGGCATGATTTCCTAATTCCTTTGTTGTTTCCTATAATTCCATTGTCGCATGGAAATTGGCCATAATTAAGTAGCAATGACTGGCGTTCTTCTTTTAAACCAAATTGAGAACATTAATTTAAAATTGGTACTTTGAATATAAGTTATGTAATTATGAATATAATGATAGTAGTTTCTTATTAATAACCACATATTTGTAGTAAAATTACTCCTCAAAGCAGTTCAAAGGACAAGAACCTTTCTATATCTCAAAAAGTGAGTGGACTTGCCTCAATTTTCATTTGAACTAATTGTTTTTGGAGTGAAGAGGTGGGGGTGAAGAGGTTGGAGGGCTTGCTTTGTCCATCTTATTGGATTTGCATTTGAATTTGATATCTATTAGTGCGTTTTTGTGATAAGGGCCTCATGGCAAGGGCTCACTATTTCAAAGTGACTCTATTATTTTTTTAAATCTCCAATAAACGGGAAAGTTTTCATTGGATGCGTCGAAAGTACACACCAAAATTTGTTGTACAACAAGTACTATACAACAATATAAATTGTATAACACAAATTTTAACCCTTAAAGGACAAGGCTACTATAATATACCATGTATGCTACTGTATAACTGGCATTTGCTACCAATAAAAAGTTTTAATTTGGGATCTTGACTACCTCACTGGAACATCATTGATCTATATTCTAACTTCTTTGTTGATTTCAAATGTAATAAAGGTGTGGATGCACTCCAAATACAAGAAAAATACACCATATTATACTAGTTGCAAAGGGCTGCCTTGTCCTTTAAGGGTTAAACATGCACAATGCATGACATTTGAAAGCTCATGTTTGTTTGAGCTCTAATGACTTTGGTTCAGAATCACTATTGATGAAATGTATGAGATCCATTACATGGGTACTTCAAAAAGATTGAAACTGGTTTAAAAAGTCTAAGCTTACCTTTCTTTCTTGTAAAGAGTAGAATGTCCAAATTTTTGGGCGCTCTAGAGAATTTTTGACATGTTGATTAGTTTTCCATTTCAAGCAACTCATTTCTACAACTTTGGTAAGCATGGGCGCATTAGGCAAGACTTGAATGAAGTATCATAGCGTCTTCTTTGTACGACGGAGCTAAGATCACTATATAATCTCAAGATTGCACCACTAGAATTAAGGTTTAACTATTTACAAAGGGAATCACCTGTAATCTTAACATGAATCTCATTATTCCCACCTTGAAATAAAAATCAAATGTTTTGTATACCGATAGATCAATAACTAAACAAGTAGTGAATAATGGAGTTTGTGGAGAAATGAAAGAACTGCATACAAATTCTTTACAAAAGACTAACCTTTAAGATCCACGCCTGGCTTTAGACCCACGCTTGGTTTGCGACTACCAACCGTAAAGCTTGGTCTATACAAACCATCTTTCTCTAGTAGTATAAATAAGTAGTATAAATAAGAAAAAGCAATTCAATAAAAACTCATTCTAAAACACATTTTATTTAGTGGCTTGCTTTAATAAAACTCATTCTAAAACACGTTTTACTTAGTGGCTTGCTTTAATAAAACTCATTCTAAAACACGTTTTACTTAGTGGCTTGCTTTTACAGTAAGGCATCATACTCAAACTTCCTCAATGTAGCTTCTCTCAATACTCGAATTTCCTCAATGTAGCTTCTCTCAATACAAAACCTCCCTCCTTACAGTCCAAAGCCGACCAAAGAAATCATGCTACATGAAAATAGAGTGCCAAATACTAGATTTAAACCCAAAAAAATTGTAGTCAACACCAATTAAACTAATGGAAGGGTGACCATCCCCAAGCTTGGGGAAATTCAACTTTACAAGAGAAACCAAATTTGTCTTGCCCAAAATTTTGTTATTCGGTTTTCCCATAAGAAAACATACACATAGAGGGATGCAAGAAAGTGCTAGCATCAATCCTCTTGCATCAAGAAAAAGGACAAGAAATCCACCTCAAAACCACCATGAGAAGTCAAGATTGTTCTACCCAGAAAGGACCAGAGAGAAAAACTGCAAATTAAAATTAAAACTTTTTTTACAGAGAAACTCATGTATCAAAACCCCCTCCTCCCAGTATACAAAAGTGTACCAATGTTCAAAAACTTCAGAACTGCAATACATTAGTCACAGTACTTTCTTGGCCGCTTCTGAAATATGAGAACATAAACTTGTCGCTTCGCTATTGGCTACCTGGGCTTCTGTTTGCGTTAGTATGTGAAAGTTCTCATTGCGCCATTCATCTCCTCTAAAGGTGAAGAACAGGGCAATGAGAAGTTTAACATGAGAAGTTTCACCTCTCGCAACTCACGTTTCACCTTGTTGTGCTTATTTGTTTTTATCGTCGATTGACTGCTCCCACCCACAATAATTACTGCATATTCTGAAAGCAAGTAATCATTCCCAATTCTCATTCTCCAAAACAAACAAACAGGGTGTCACACCATCTTCACAAAGAATGAGCTCCTATTGACTCCTCTTTTCTCTCTACAACTTCTCAATCTCCATTCTCTTTACGTTCTCCGAGAAGCCGTGACTACCCCTACGCAAGCATCCACTCACCAAAAGCAGAGAAACACCATACACACAAACTCGACCCTTTTCTGGAAAGAAAAAGAAAATTCTCCTGATCAAACCATGTACAAAGAAAAAAGAGAAAAAATGGCTATCAAACACATTCAGCCTCGTCGTGCCACGTGGCTACCAGGCGCAGTTCTCGTCGAGGGCACAAGCACCGACGAGACGTTCCCAAGAGCCGAGGCCGCGGACTCCACGTGCTGCAGCAAGAATTCATAAATCTTACGCTTCAAGCGCGCCTTCGTCTCCGCGACGTCAGGGGTTAGGGTTTCCTCCCGCATCTGGTCCAGCCAGTCGTTCACATGCTTCAATTGCGACAGCATGGATGCAATCTGGCTGTTATCAGCACGGCTCACCACTTTCCCGACCTCCACGCCATGCGCATTACCATTGCCACTACCACTACTACTACTACTACTACTCCCAGATCGAAACCCTGTGTCGAGAGCTCCCTCCATGAATCGCAAAAACCACGTCCGCGCTTCCGCATGCACCTGTTTCCCGAGCTCAACGATCTCGTACAGCTTCTTTGCAGCACCAGGTGCGTCGTCGGATAAATCCTGCGGCGGTGGATCGCCTTTGGCGTAGGGTTTGGATAACCGCAACGGAACGATTTTGCTGCTGGACGATCGTTTCGCTGGCGATGGAGTGACTAAGGGTTTGGCAGGGGAGAGGTAGCTGAGTGCCTTCTTCGGCGTGGACTCGGGTGCGGGGCGGGAGGCTAGAGTTGAGCGAGCGAAGAGGGCGGCGGGGGGAGCGGTGGCGGCGAGTTTCAGACCTGCGCCGAGCGGGGGTTCGAGCAGGACCGTGAGTGGCGGTTGCGCGGGAGCTTGGCGCAGCGTGGAGCTCACTCTGGCTGCCACTTGCTTGGCTTGGAGTGAGAAAGCGGCCATGTCCGATGCGAGCGCCGTGCTGATCCAGGTCGTGGAGGCTTGCTGTCTGTCTGCCGTTAGGGTTTGCGCCTCTTTGGCGTCGTCCCGGTTTGTCGATCCCCCCGCCCGGTATGTGGCTAGCGCTTCGGCGACCGATACCGCTTGCGAAAGCATGCGGTGCAGGCTCAAAAACTGCTCCACCGTGGCTTGCGGGGAGTCGATCCTCGCTGTGGAGCAGATCTCGGCGAACATGCTGCAAAAACAATAACTTGCATGATCACAGCTCTTTGAATTGCAAATGCTTTAGTGTCCCTTCAACACTGATCTCCACTCACTCACTTTCCAAAATAGCATGAGAAGAGAAAATTTTGATCGCAAGAAAGTTTGGCTCTTGCATCCGAAGTGATTAGCTCTTCACAGGTCTCCAAATGAAAGCACACTTTTGTACACTAGTTAAATTGCACACAAGTGGAATCATTGGCTTTACCTTAAGCTTCGGAGCACACTTTCTGCCGCCGAGGCCTCTTGAAGGGCTTCAGCAGCAGCAGCTGAAGCCGAATCACGTGTCTGTAAGACATCCTGCGAATTCCAAACCACCAGAGCCACGAACTTCAAAAAACCTGAGAGAATTTGAGAAAGTGACAGATGTATGGATTTTCAACTGAAAAATTCCAACTAAAGAGCTTCGTAAATACCTTGCCCAGAGACACAAGCGATGCAGGAAGAGAGTCCCAAGAGACACTCCCGTCAGTCCACCGTTTGTTGAGCACCACCTCCTTCAGTCCCCCGGAGATGTCCACGGACGAAGCCAGCCTCTTCGACAGAGGCACACTCGAATCCTTCACACTCGACATCTTCGGAAGTCCCGACGGTGCTGACTTCACGGATTGCAACGTCTTCTCCCCCGGCTTCGGCAATGCACTACTACGGACGCTGTCACTCAATCTCCTCACTGCTCCCTGAGAATGCAAACAAGTATCAGCTTTCATAGAAAAATCAGCAGATTCAGATAAGGTAAGAAACGTGGTTGGAAATGGTATCAAAGTACCGAGATTTTGTTGCCATTGCTGATGCCGTTAGCTGAAGCTCCTTTAGCTGCTGCGCCTTTCTCTTTGCCAGCTCCCTCCCAGCTCTTTCTAGCAGCAGGTTTAGGAGTACCAGCAACGTCACCATTTGAGAGAGCACCTCCGACAGAGCGACGCTTAACAGGATCCACTGGTTTCTGCAGCAAACCCTTGCCCGCGCTCAACGACCTTCGAATGACGGGCGACCTCGCACGGATGACAGTACACAACGACGGCGGCTCTTTGTAAGGGATGGTCCTGTCTTCAGGACACGGAACGCGGCTGTTGCGAGTAGAAACAGCAGCAGGTTTAGGACTTAACGGAGTTTTGTGATCGACGAACATGGCAAGAGAGGGAGTCGAGGGAGCGCTTGCGTAATCAGCGAAGATCTTCGACTTGACGATCCGGCCTTTAGGTCGAGACTGCGACCGTTGATCCGTGGTCGAGGAGGCGAGGACGGCGTTCTCTTTGGCGATGTTGCGAAACGTGTTGCTGCGAGAGAGTCGCTCCGCAAGCTCTTTGTCGAATTTGCGAGCAGCCGCGGACGAGCGGTCGGGGGAGACCGTCATCTCCTCGTACTGCACTTGAAAGCTGCTGGAGTTCAGTGACAACCGCTCCAGTCGATCGGAGGATAACCATGGGCCTCCACTGGAGCGAACCGTGTCGTGATTCTTCTTTGGAGTGGAAGGTTTGCTGTCGGGTGATGGAACACGCTTGTTGCTGGTTCCGTTTTCACGCTTGGTGTTTCCGTTTTGTGTCGAGGGTACTACGGTGGCGATCAAATCCTCCGGACTGCCCACGCACTGGTGCCGTCCTGGCAACGGGCGGACTCCTCGCAGCAACGGCACGGGGGATCCCGCTTCTAAACGGTCCACGTGAATGAATTGCCCGAGCTGGAGCTTGTCGCTCAGGATTAGGTCATCGTGCTCCTCCGCGAGGGAAACGTACGTGGCGTGGGACGAATCCGATACTTTGATGTAGAACCCGTGGTTGGACCATAAATCGCCGTTGGCGAGCGCGGGGACTATGCTGATCACTTGCAGCAGCGCCGATCGGTGCTCCCCCGTCGCCTTCACGTCGGAATTTATGTGTTGCAGCAGCTTGATCAAAACCCCCGGCGTGAGAGTCGCCATCGTCGCTAGCTAGCTAACCCCTGATTCGGCGACACGTCCACCTAACCCTTCTCGTGCCGCTCTTCGACACCGGTGGACATTGCGACCTCATGGACCACCGCCTTGTACCGCGCTCAATCGCTCCCACTACGACAACACACTCCGACGCCACTCCCACGACAGAAAGTGGATCATCTTCACAAGCCCGAGATCGATCTGGATTGCTTCAAATCCGTTTCACGTTCTCCACACTGCCAAGCTCCAGAGACGAATTCGAAATGTCTTCAACCTCGTCTTCACCCACCATTTTTGAGCGATTACCAAGACGGAGATGGAAGCGTAGTTTTCCAGAAATCCCACCTGTACGAAAGAAAAGAGCAGAAGGGTGAACACTTGGGACACACCACCCTAAAGTGGCTAATCATGAGCACAATCTCACATCGCCAGGCAAACAACACCTGGAAGCAAGGTGAGTAGTACAGAGTCGTTGCATTATAAAGCGCGGAAACCTAGAACCCCCCCGGGCTCATAGTCCAAAGTTCGAATTTCAACTTTTTCTGCTGATGCACTGTAGCTTCGTCTAGCATCGTAGGCTTTTTCAAAAAAAAGTATACAAAAAAGAAAGAGCAGAGCAGAGCAGATCCAATCAACGGTGTGAATTTTTTTCAAAGCCACTAAACCGACATCGTACCCACCGATTCAGTCCCTCCAGAGCGCACATTCGTCTCGTTTGAAAGCTGGCCATTGAACCAGCAAGCAAAAACCCGGAATCCTGCACCTCGTGCCCCTCTCGAACAACAGAACCCCCTGCTCGAAGAAAGACGCTCACTCATCTAACGCGTGCTTGCGCATTTTCGGAGGCTCGCCCTGAAAAGTGAAAAAAGACGAAGAGGAAAAAGATTGGGTACGATGAATGGAAAAAGCTTCGGAAGCTTGGAGAAGAAGCGCGAGGAGCAGCAGCTGAATTGGACAACGTGGGAGAGAGAAGAGAGAGAGAGAGAGTGAGATGGAGACGTTGGAAAAGATCGAGTAATGATTCTGTCAAACGTTCACTTCGAGCCGTGACGGGGGTACCGATCGCATGAGTGAGGTGGTACGGGGACGGAGCGGGAGCACTTGGTTACTTACTACTGCAGGGCAGTGCAGGCAGTGCGACATGGCAGAGATCTCTCGCACGACAGAGGACGAGATCAGCAATGGCAGAGCGCGAGGGAGACGTCGCATCGGCGACACGGACGTAGTGAAGTTGATGAGGCGGGAGTGACCGACGGGCGACGGGCGGGGGGGAGCGAGAGAAAGAGGGGCCTGTTGCCGTGGAGTTGGTCTTGGGGTTTCTTGCTTTCAAACATGGCTGCCCTGTCGCCGAGGATGTATTGTAGTTTAAATTTTACGTGTGGGTGAGTACCCCTTGGGAGTACATTCACACCAAGAGTGGTGAAAAAGGTGAAATATAAAACATAACCTTACGGATTCCAAAGGAGATTAAAATATAACCCATCCATCTATGTACTACTAAACAGGAGATCTCTCCCACCGTGCTCTTTTCTGAAAGAAAAAAAATTAGAACTTTGGGGTAGGTTGTAAGGATAAAGGGCATCTCCTAGATATAGAAGTGTTTTTTGCAATTGTCATATATGATTAACTCAAGTAAAGCGCGTGGTCGTGTACTATTGTGTACGTTTATATGCCTCCATGGTTGAGAGCTTGTTCACAATTAGGGAAAAAAATATGACCCCATTGTTCAAAAGGTTAGCATTAGTGATCCCAAATATGATTTTCACTTTTAGCTCAAGTGGCTAAAAATAGTACTAAATAGCTAACATTTTTAATTGGAACACTTGTAAAGTTCACATTTCTTTTGCTCTATAAAAACATTGATAGCGATCCTGCTAAATTTAGCTAGTTTAAAGATCGTTGGTTAGCATGGAACAAAAAAACCCAACCTTTCCTGTGGGATCTGAATGCCCTCACTATTCCCTTCCAACATCTAAAGATATTGAAAATTATAATTCCATGAGAGTAAATCGTTGCTTTGGAGAGTTTAAGGTATAAGTCACCCGCCACGTCATGTGTCACATTGGATGAGTGTGAAGATTTGCCTCATTGGTATAAATCAGTTTGCTTAACTTTTGGAAACTATGCAAAACATTGGGAGATCTCCGTATGCTTAGGAAAAACTGCAAAATATCTCCCCATATACAAGTAATATTGGGAGACCCCTAAATGTTTTGCTTACATCTCCAAACAAATACTAATTGGTTTGTTTTTTTTTCGTATTTTGGACTATCCAAATTTAGTTGAACATGGCATTAATGACTCATTTCAAGAAATTTGAAGTGAATAGCATTAAAACTTATGGTTGTTTAAACCAAAATTTCAGCCCATATGGCTTAAATTTTTTAGTGATCTCCAATATCATTATAATGAGAGTACAAGAGGGCCATTTCTCTCATGTCTAAAGTACTTGAGGCCATGAACTTGAGGCAATAAGTTCGAGCCGTAATGGTTTCAAAATAGAAGGAGACTGAGATCCAGCAGAAATGTTGAGATTTGAGTTCCGCCTTAACCCGTAAAGGACCAAGGAGCCCACTTTGGGTTTTATGAGAACTCAGGTAAGCTCTCTTGATTTCATAATTTGGAAATTTTTCATGGAATTTTTTAGGATAGATGCTAGTTATCATAATTTACATGTGAAGCTTTATTTCATGTCATTTCAATAAGTAATGTAAAAGTTATAAGGTTTTTTTTAATTTCAATGTTAAATCAGATAGCAAAAAATATGTTCTAATTTTTTTATTTATTGAATTGTATAGATTGGTACCTACTCAAAAAAGATTGAATCACTCAATTCCAAATAATGAGGTAAGAGTTAAAAGGAGTTTTATTTCGTGGACAATGAAGGTAGAAAGAGGGTAGAAAAAACATATAAAATTATCTTTTACTCTCAATTTTGAAAATTTTCAAACGAAAATGAAAATTAAAGTTACTAATTGTCTGTTAGAGAATTCTCACCATTGGGATTAACAATTTTCAAATTCTTCCAAAACTTATTAGCATATTAATTATAGCTTTCATTCATCAATACCTTTCACTTTACAATTTTTGTAAAAATGAATCCAATTTTTTTTGGTTAAATATTTTTAAGTATGCTTTCTACCCATTTTCCAAAATATTGCCAAAATTGCACAAGAAATACAACATACGGGTTTTTCTCTAAAAAGTTTGAAAAACAAAACTTCACCTTCTGGAAGGACTAGAAAAGCCTATATTTTGAAATTTAGGCACATTGATCTTGCGATTGGTGGGGATATTCATTCTAAAATTTTGGGACAATGTACTTGTGCAAGTCAATCAAAGAATCCTAGGGTTGGATTTGTTTAAAAGTAAGTTTCAATGAAGATTTAGACCTTGTTTTGGGGACTAGTATTTTCAAGCGGTTTTGGGCCTTTAAACACAAAAGAATTTTAGGGGTTTAAGGATTGATTGATCAAGAAAATCGTTTTTTTTTCAGACAAGTGTGTTTGATTGAAATGTAATAGTAATCCCAAGTAAACAAAAAGATCTGTTATTCTTGGAAAACCCAAATCTTGATATTGGGTTGAGCTAATTTTTATCTTTTAAACATTTAGTTGTCTTTTTCAAAAATCTGACCTCGACTCCTAGTGTAACGACCTTAAACTAATTATATAGATCCAACCATTGAAATATAAGTGTTAGGACCTTCTTAGGTTCCAAAATGGTCTATATTTCTAGTGTAAAGCAGCTCTAAAGTAATTGCACGTCATTGCCACCATGTTGCAAAAACTAACCCCTATATGTTCTTGCTATAAAAAAAATGTAAACTTCATCATAATAATGAGAGTACAATATATACGTTAATTAAACATTTTCAACGAGCACTTACAAAAGCTAAAAGTTATTCATAAAATGCTCAAGAGATACATGTTAGAAAAATAAATGTAGAACTTAATTTTGAATCATGAAAAAGAACACGACAATCGGAAGAAGAATAAAAATGGGTAACTTATGTGAGTTAGAGTAAAAAAGGTGCAGAATGGGCTTCTCTGTTGGTGGTTAATTCTGACACTGGGCTCTGAGGTTTTCAAGCATGTGCAGTTCTGGACTCTGGTGTTAGGCTTACCGTATGCCTATGGCTCCGACACTCTGCTCTTGTTTTTGCAGCATGTGCACTTGGAGTCGAGGCATGGGTACTTAACGTAACTTGCTTGTTTTTTCTGAGTTTTATAACGTAGCTTGTTTGTTGTTTCTGAGTTTTATGATTCTAGGGCAGTGTGGAAGTTTGTCCCAAGTCACAAACTTGGGGGCGCTTCACCCTATGTCCCAAGCTCCATTAAAATCTCACGTTCTGATTGGTGTAGAGTCAAAAGTTGGGACATGGTGTTTTACACTATGTCCCAAGTCTTACGTCTTTGGTTGCTTTCATGTTATCACTTTTTGGAATCTTGGTGCCAAAAAAGGTGAGGCTTCACTTAAAGTTTGGGTTGACCATTTTGCTAAACTCAACTTTCAATTCAAGTCTCACTAGTACCTTGAATAAAATATTGATAACTTTCTTTAGTACTTGTTATTGCCCTTAATCCTTAAACGATCATACGGAATAGTATATATGCTGACGTATAATTGTCATTTGCTACCAATTAGGAAATTTAATTTGGGATCTCAAGTAGCTCACTAGAACCGCATTGATTTATTCCCCAACTTCTTTGTTGGTCTCAGATGTAGTAGAGGTGTGAATCCATTCCATATACAAGAAAAATACCCCGTACTATACTGGTCGCAAAGGGCCTATCACTTATCACTTGTTTAAGGGTTAATAATCCAATGAAGCAAGGATCTTGCGTTGAGGTAGGGCTTGCACAAATGGGATGTGAAATGTAGAGTGAACCGCCCCTTAGAGCCCCTTGATATAGAAGTTAAGGCAACTCCAATTGAATTGTTACCTCTTGAATGCTTGAAAGTAGAATGCTCCTCTCTTAAATGCTCACCTCTTGCATGCTTCTCCCTAATCTTTGCCTCTTTCTGGTTGAGTTTTTTAAATGGATTCCAAGGACCTTTTTTTAGGATCAAGGTTGAAATTTTGAGTAATAATTTACTATCCAAAAGGATAGAGCTTGACATAGTTCCAGTTTCTAAAATCGGATTCACTAAATATGGAAGGTTAATTCATTTCTTCAAGTCTGCTACCAAGTTTCATGAAAATGGTATATATATGTATGTTTTTGATTAGTCCACACCAAACAACAAAGCATATAAGGACTCCACTAGAACTTTTTTTCACATACCTTCTTTTGAAATCTTGAATCTTCAAGGATTGAAGTTATGGTCTTTACTTTGTAGCTTTGAGGTCTTTAGGGACTGAAGAAATGGTTTCTATAGTACTCTTATTATAATTGTATGTGAGGATATTTTTTAGGTGGTATTGTCGAAAAGTTTGATTTCAAACATCACAAAAACTTCGACGGCCTTGATTCTAGTGTTGAAAGGCCCTTAACTCATTATTTCGATTTCAAAAACATCGAAAGGCAGGCAATTCAAAATATTTCCCATGTTCTTAGGGCCGCTTCACACTATGACTGGCTAAATGAAGAGGCCGTGAGATTGAGTGGTCAAATTTTGGTGAGAGGTCAACAAAATGAGCTGAAAATAGGTTTTAAACTATTGTTTTTGACACCTTTGGTCGTCCTTAGTGTGAAGCCTCCAAAGGCCAAGTCCAAAGGCCAAACTCTTGGTAATGAGCTTTCACAAACTCTCAACTTGAATGGCCATAGTGTGAAGCCTCCAAATACCAAGCCCAAAGTCCAAAGTCATAGCATTTATTAGACCTTCCAAATCCAATGGCCAAGATTTTGTGAGCTTTTGATTATTTTATGAAAACAATGTGACGGCCTCTCAAACATAGTTTGGGTCTCCATTTTTGCTTGACCCAAACTATTGTCAAGAGGCCGTCAACCTTGGATGATAAAGTGCTACCATGTAAACATTTGGAGGATGATGGCCTTTGGAGTTTGGCCTCTAGTGTGAAGGGTTGAGTGGCCAGACTCTTGGTTTTGTACAATTTGATTAGTGCAAATCAACAGCCTCTAGACCTTTGGCCGTAGTGTGAAGCCGCCCTTATTCAACAAGACTCAATTCTATCCACTCCCCCAACTTTGTTGAACTACTACGAGAAAAGTGCTATTAAGAAAACCCACTTCCGTATCTCATGAAACTAATTGCAAAGACTTCGATATTGTTTTGAGTTTTTGTTTTTTAAGCTAAACCTAATATACGGTAGGCGCACTCATAAGCCTGGAAATAAGGGTTTTGGAGCAGGTAAAATAATTGAACAACTTTGAAAAAATACTATAAGTTAGGAAGTAAAAAACAAATATATTGGCATCAGTCTCAAGGTTCCAATTGCAAGCATTTGTTCACAAAGATTTTTCAAAGTCCAAAATCACTAAAATTGTAGCAACCATTTGTAAGAGATGCTAAAAACAAGGCTTGTTGGTTCTTAAATAGTGAGATGGGTACTAAAAACCGTCATGCGAGTCACCCACAACCATCACTTTGTCACCCATAACTATCACTTAATTACCCATAACCATTTGATTTATATTTGTTAGTTCTTGACAATGGCAGGTAACGCCCATGGGGAGATGACGGGGATGGGTGTGCCTACTTTACATAGCAAAGCATTTTTTCAACACCAAAACCTCCACAAAGGACTCTCATGTATGTAGTGACGTCTACTAAACCATGACCTTTGGGAATTACTCGATAGGACATGGTGTGAAGGTCAAAAACCCCAATATTCTACCTATCAATCAACCAAATTGTGAAGTTTAACCCTTAAACAATGGGTTGGTCACTGCAATCAATCTCTCTAACATGTTCTATAGTGGTGTGTCAGGTGCCCACTTATTAAATTGTTGTTTTCAAAAGTCACAAAACCAACAGTATATGATGTCTTCATGAAAATTGCAAGAAGGGCACCATGGGACCTAACACCATGTCTCAAAATCTTATCGTAATTTGGGGTACCTAAAAATATGAGTGCATCTAATGAAGTAATATAATGCCTTCCATGATGATCCATGTCTTTATGATCACTTCTCAAAAAAAAATGAAAATTTTAAAAAATTCAATTTTGTTTAGCATTTTTTTTAGTATGTAAGGAACATTTCTTGTTTACCTTGGCAATTAGGGGGTTAAAGTCTCAAAGCTCTACCTCTTGGCCAATAAGGTAGGAGGTTCTAAAATGGATCAGGCTCTAATCCGGACCAACTTTAGGAATAGACAACATTTCAGAACAAAAATCTATTACTCTCATTGATGAGTTAGGTAGGCTTAGATGGTCCATTTTAGAACCTCTTACCTTAAGATTTGAAAATTAAGTACAATTTTGGATATAATGCCAACAGCTTGTGAGGTTTTGATGATTTGTGCGCGATTTTACTAGTCTCTTGTGACAGCATTTGGGGAGAAGTTTTAGCTTCACTTGCTAAAAGACGGCAGTCTAATTTTCTTTCACGGGCATTCACCATTTACCTTTTACAAATTTCCTATGCTATAATCAGTTTTATTTTTATTTTTATTTTTAATTAGCAGGTTTTTTATACAATAATTTCAAGTTTCGCTCAATTTTTTTGCAATTTCGACCATCTGACATCACACTAAATGCCGGCTCTACCCGGACCCTGGTTTGGGGGTTTGAGGGTTTAGGGATTAGTGGGTTTAGGGGTTAGTGGGTTTAGGGGTTGGTGGGTTTAGGGGTTGGTGGGTTTAGGGGTTAGTGGGTTTAGGGGTTGGTGGGTTTAGGGGTTAGTGGGTTTAGGGGTTGCATGTACGTGATAGGATACTCGTTGATTTGTCAGGTTATAATGACACCAGCAGTGAGAAATTATTTTACAAGGACATGCTTGGCTGACAAGGACTGCATTAGCCCAAAGCTAGAATACTTGCCTATATATATGTATATATATATTAGTTAGGTGACCAAAGAAAATCTGAGTTCAAATAATGGGGATCCGTATTTGGTGCATAGTACTATTCGTCACATTTGTAAAGATTTTGTTTCGGGAGGTTCACAAAAGCAACGTTTGGGAAGAACTGGCGATTTGTGCATTAAGGTAGCAACACCCATAACTGTCATTGTACCCATGGGTATGACCTATAATAGTACCCTTTATCACTCCTTTCTGTATCCGAAATTGTCAGAGAGAAAAATGACAGTTTAGGGCAATTTTGTGGTAGAATTGTGTACTGACCATGTTGGAAGGGGGTTAATCAGTTGTGGATTTTCAATACTTTTACTGTACCACAATAAACTTAAGCAGCGGTTTAGACGGCTTCATTTAATGGTTTAGGGTGCAAATATGAGAGGTAAACATCCCATCCTCAATAATTGTTGCATTCATTCCCAGGAGATATGGGGCGCTTTGCAACAATAATAGATGCTTACGTCTCAGCACATTGCCACCATTGTAGATGATTGTTCATCTCTCATGTTTATCTTCTCTGCACTTCACGCTGCAACTTAACCAGCTTGGAGAAACAGCGGAGTACCATTTCCATTCTGCACAAGTGTTTGCTTCAGTTCTGGGGTGAATTTTTATTGTTTGAGACCTTGTACTTGCATGAGTGCAAACATGTCAATTCCATTGAGAGAAGGAGAGGGACACTTCGAGAGACACGGTATGAGGATAGCATCGACACCTCCATTTCAAAGTTATGAAATTCCTACCTTCACACAGTCTATCTACTATGGGCGAGGTGGCAATCATGGGAGCAATTCCAATTTCCTAGAATGCTAAGTGATAGGGAGCTTAGCAATGCGTAAGTAGCATGGTGGTTTTCGTGAGTGGCAATCTGGGCCACCTCACATTTCGGCTAAGTACAAGAGATATATCGAGCTTGTTCCAGGCGGCACAACCGTGGAGAGGCAGGGAGATGTGCACATGAGCAACATCAGTACTCCAAAGGAGCTCAATCTCTACATGAGAAACGGTGGATCTGATTCAAACAATCATGTGCAGGTTGACAGCAAAGCAGAGAGAGCAGCTTGACCGTGCACATGGACACAGATCCCAACTTGATCAACCATGCTGCTGGAGTCGGTGGTTTGCAAGACGAGCAGGCCATAAGCGAGAGGAGATGGAGTCTGCCAAACTTAAACAATGTCTGTGTACGCAATTTGCACATAACTTCAATGAATGGGGATATCACACAGCTTGAACAAGTCGCGGCACCAGGAGGTGGAGCTCCCTGATTCCACATCACGTTGTCAAGGGGGTGCAGCAAGCGCACATCAGCGCCAAAGGAGGTCCGCAGCTCCCGCAAGTAGTCAGCAGCAGAACTTGGAGCTTGCCAAACGACGACTGCGCAGCTGGACGTGAAGAATATGTATGTTGCGATGTCAAGACACAAAATACCGTAATCCTATCTAGTGTTCTTACCCGGTCGACGACAACACCGCGTGCAAGTTTTCAGCCGCCATTACCATTAGCACCGACCTCAAACTTGGAGGGCCGCAATGGTTCCTGAAAGAGGACTAGACACTGGACAGATCAGCAGCTTGCAAATGCTATAGAAGCTATAGATGCGGGCACAAATGTGGCAATAACAAGCAGAGTATTTGGCGTCCCTGCCTCATCACTTCGAGATCACATTCAAGGAATAACAACACAACGCAAGAAAGGAAGAGAGGGAGTTTTAAGTGCCCAAGAGGAGGCAGCACTTGTGAAGTGGGTACTTCAAATGCAGAAATATGCTCATCCAATATCAATAATGGAACTAATAGGGAAGGTTGCGGAAATGACACAAGAACGTTGGACATCATTCAAGGATGGGATTCCAGGGCGTGGTTGGCTTAAGTGGTTCAGACATAGACATCCAGAACTAACATTACGATCTGCACAGAGTTTGGAGGACAACCATGCAAAAGGGCTAAATCCCACTAGTGTAAGTTCTTTGTACATGAACTTGCAGGATGCATACCAACGTCAGAACTACCAACCTTCACACATTTGGAATGCAGGTGAATCTGGCGTCCAAGCAAGCAAGCGAGGAGGAGGATCTTGTGTTCTAGCAAAAAAAGGTACAAAATCTGTCCAAGCAGTTGTTCCAGCCAACAAGGAGCACTTGACAGTTCTCTCTTGCGTCAATGCAGCAAGTAATTCCAATCCAAATTTTTATATATTCAAGGGCAAACGTAGACTCAGAAATTACATAGTTAATTGTGAACCTCAAGCATGCATGGCCATGCAGCCAAACGCTTGGATGAATGCTTTTCTATTCTTAGCGTGGCTATCACATTTTATCACTATGATCAAGCAAAGGTACGGATTGTCACAAGCAAATAGACATCTTTTGCTCCTAGATGGCCATGCGTCGCATGTCACATTTGAGGTAGTTGAGAAAGCTATGTTAGAGGGTTTAGACATTATTACACTTCCTAGCCACACCAGCCACAGATTGCAACCCTTGGATGTTAGTTGCTTTAAACCATTCAAAGTAGAATTTTGAGCGATGAGAGACAAGTGGGTCATACACAACAAGGGAAAGCCAGCA
This sequence comes from Ulota crispa, assembly GCA_963920765.1. Taxonomy (NCBI): domain Eukaryota; kingdom Viridiplantae; phylum Streptophyta; class Bryopsida; order Orthotrichales; family Orthotrichaceae; genus Ulota; species Ulota crispa. The sequence continues at coordinate 5,612,737 of OY987246.1, forward strand.
AAGAAAGAGAATCTTGCAGAATGGGCATCCCTGGGGTTAAGGAAAGCGCTCACATCAAACAAGATCATGAGAGGATTTGCAGCTACTAGAATATGGCCGCTAAATTCTACCACAATGGAAGCTTACTTGCAGCCTAGTGCTGCTACGTGCAAGCTCCTGAAGATGATGTGTGCGACTTTGATGAGGAAAGAGAAGGCAAAACCTTACCTGTACTTGCAGTTGGCATCAAAGAGGAGCAGGTTGAAGCAGGGGCTGCTTCAGTGGTCAGGGCAAGGGCCGCATTGCTAGATGCATACGCCGCAGCCCCTGCCGGAGCAAGGGCTAGGTTGATACCTGCAGCACAGAACAAGGACGACAAGATCATTCAGGAGACTCAGAACGTGCATCAACAATACTTTGTGGAATCCAAATCTCATTTGAATGCCGACTCTACTTGTAGCGTGGACTCCAATGGATAGCGTCCAAATGCACGAGGCCTAGCAAACCTTTTTGCTCTCCCTCAGGTGCAATGTCCCAAACGCAAACAACAGCAAGGAGGTGTTCCATTGATAGATTACAGTAACTCAATCATTGTGACCTTGGACGAGTATTTGAGCACCATGGCTGCAAAAGCTGCAAAGAGGAAGTAAGTAGCAAAGGAACAAGAAGAAAAGAAGAAATTGGCAGTGCAAAAAAATGCGCAGAGTAAGGAAGTGAACGCTCGGAAGGAAGCCAACAAACTGATGCGGCGAGTTCAAGCAGACCGTAAGAAAGCCAAGAAGGAGCAAGAACAAGTCCGTAAACTTGTTGAGCAATCTCGAGGGCGGGCTAAACCTCCGTTTTCTACAGGGGGCATGCAATTGAGCGCGGCAAGGGGTGAAGCAGAGCAAGGCGGGAGGTGAGTACGAGCACAATTGACCGTAGAGTTGAGTTGCTGCAATACGAGCCAAAGTCGATGGTGGAGGCCACACACACCCCATTGGCAGAGAATTTGTAGAAGTGGTACCAAGGATGTGGTCTTTGCAGCGACAATGTCTGCATCAAGACTTTGCGGAATCAAAGACGAAGGTGCTCAAGTTGGGACCTTACAGCGACTACATGGAGATTAGAGGTTTCCTATACAACTTACATCAGGAGCGCTAGAGCGACAACGCTGAGCGTAATTCTAGCTTGTCCGCAGAGTGACTTTAGGAAAGCCGATGGTGTTGGAAAGCAACCGTTGGTGCCGGAAAGCAGCCAATGGTGCCTGCAAGCAACAGCTGCTACAAATATTTTAAGTTTAGCACTTTTTCCCTGCATGGTGTAGCGCGCCTTCAACAAATCTTGCAGGTGGTTCATCATTCCAACAACTTGGTGCAACGTGTCTCACGCACCGACCTCAAATGAGTTGGAGCACGGTCTCAAAGTCTCGGAAGTGCATTGCATCCAGCAATGCTACAGGGTACTTGATACAACATGATTCCCTGACTGTAGCGGCGGTTTTTGGTCCACACGTCATCAGCCTTAGGATTCCCTAGCTTGGTCTCTTATCAGCATTGGTTGGTTCACATATGTAGAATGGTTGATATTTTGTTCTGTTCTTGAACTGCTCTCAGTCCATTTCTCTCTATTCTTATAACTCTTCAAGTTGCCCTTGGATGAAGTTAGGTCAGAGAAGGCCACAATCAGCCTCTGCTTTAGGATGGCCTATCAATGGGCATGGGTTTTACAGGATTTATTGCTTTGTAAAATTTTGACAAGCACATGCTTTTGTTTGCAATTTCTCAAGTGGGTCCAATATTTTTCATTTCCTCTTTCTCACATGCCCTTTTTTTTCCGACCTTCTTTAGCTTGTTTAAATACCCTAAAACCCTTAGTTTCATGATTATGGGTATTGCTACCTTAACCCATGAATGTCCAGAAAGCCCTTTGCGGCGGTATGTACATACTTATTTGAGCTGTTTAGAGGGCTTTTCAATTTTTTTTGCACCCACCATTATACAACCCTTCAGTATATATGGTTGTAACACTTAATTTCTAGCTCATTGAAACTTCCAAATATTGGTTGCAATTGTATGTAGTATCGTAGCTCCAAAGCCCAAGGGCCCTTTAGGGGTTAAGATGGGGTAAAATTACAAAAGGTCCATTAACCTTTGAAACTATGAGAAATACTAAAAGAATGTCCTATATATACATATAAGCAATATCTAGTGTAGGCCAGGGGTTTTTTGGATTCTAGACCGGCAACTTGTTATACAATTTGATAATCTTAGATATGGTAAATATGGTTACATGAGGTATTTTTGAAGTGCAAAATTAGGCTGCAAGTATTTACACTTTGAGCTTGTTGGTTATGATCAAAATTTTCTAAAATCAAAAACTTGCATTGCAAGAATGAATTTTATGAAATTGTGGTTTACAAACTCACAAATTTATTACAGAAGAGGCATTATCCTAAAGAAACTTAAGAGTGGCTTGTTTTCAAATACCATGGCTCCACATGGCATGAAACCCACATTGTTTTCCGCCCAAGGTTCTAGTTAGCTGGCATCAAGCAACAACATATACCATCTTTTCATGCGTGGCAAACAATTAGATTTGGAATGTTGAGCGACGTTTAGCACCATGACACTATTTTTTTTTCATCTTTTTGTAAAAGCTTGGAGCTATCTAGCATTTAAATCCCTAAAACAACCCTAGTATAGGCATGTGAAAAATTGGTTAAAATGGGATACGCTCTATGCATGCCAGTGAAGCTAAGTAAAATTTCTCAAACATTTGCTCTAAAGGGTTTTGGATTTTGGACCGCTTGGTCTTTGATTAATTCTTAGGAGCTTTGAAAATTTGATGGAATGATGACGTTTTGATCTCCGACTGCTAATGGATCCCAAAAAGTATTGGAGGTTTGTTCATAAAATTCAATCACACATTTCAAAATTACTATGGAGAAATTGACTAAATATTTTACTTTAAAATGTAAATATTCACATTATAATTGGGAAAAGTAGTTTTCACCTCGCTTAAGATATTTTGAATATTTATTGCCTAGTTACAAGTTACAGCAGTAAAGGACAAAAAAACAATAACAAGGGTAATGAAGTCTATGCCGTCAACAAAAGGTCAATCATCATTGAATATTAGTAATGATGGGTTCAATTTTTGAATATTAAATGAAAAGAAATTACCCAATTTTTCTTGGTAAGAATTCACAAGTATACTAAGTAATCCAATTGCAAGGTATGATTTATAGATTTCACTTTGAATCTTATCACTTGTTCATTTTTTAAAATTTCTTCATCATTAATTGTTTTCACATTTTAGGAATTTTGAAATATTTATCAGTGTGTGTGAGATTAAATAATGAGTATTAGTTCCCACGCTTACTTCTAATAGAATGCACCTAAGGATGCATTTGATCTTTTGTGATAACATGTAAGGTAGGTGCACCCATCCCCGTCATGTCCCCATGGGCATAACTTGACATTGTTAGGAATTAACAAATATAAATCAAATGGTTATGGGTAATTAAATGATAGTTATGAGTGACAAAGTGATGGTTGTGGGTGACTCGCATGACTGTTTTGAGTACCCATCTCACTATTTAAGAACCAACAAGCCTTGTTTTTAGCATCTCTTACAAATGGTTCCTACAATTTTAGTAATTTTGGACTTTGAAAAATCTTTGTGAACAAATGCTTGCAATTGGAACCTTGAGATTGATGCCAATATATTTGTTTTTCACTTCCTAACTTATAGTATTTTTTCAAAGTTGTTCAATTATTTTACCTGCTCCAAAACCCTTATTTCCAGGCTTATGGATGCACCTACCTTAATTGTTAGCATGGTAATTCCAACAAACTCTTCATTCACATTGGTTTGTTGATTAGCATAATTACTTGTTTTCTTGAGCAAACCAAACACTAAACATGCTTGACTACAACAAATGTAGAATTAATTTGTTATCTTACAAACACTAGATTTAGTTTTGCACGTACTAACTTGGCAAGCATAAGTAAAATTTTACAAATTTTAATCTAAAAATGGTAAGTGGATACACTTGGCTTGTTTTGTATTGTTTTAGAACCAAGTAAATGAAAAATTTACTTCACTAAAAAAAATGTGATATTGATTCTTAACTCAAAAAAGAATATGAAAACAATATCCATTCTTTGTAGTGTGGATTCCAGTTCGATGCATGTTAAATAGCAACGGCAACATGTTGCATCATGACTCTTTTGATAGAATCCTATCATTTAATAAGACTAACTTATGCATTTCAATATTTAGTGATGATGTATAGTCCTTGAAAGGTAATAATTAAAAACATGATTATTCTACAAAATTGTTAGGATAACTTAACCTGCATCTTAGTGCTTGATGAGGAGTATGAAGTTGTTTTAGTCAAATGAGATGCTAAACTCAGTTGACTTTTAATGATATATAAGTATGTCTTGCACATACTTTGCACATACTTTGCACATACTTTGCACATACTTTGCATTGTTTCTTGCTTAATTTATAATGATTATTGAAATGATTTTCACCTTCTCTTTTCTTGCCTTTTTCTATCCCTCTTCTTATTGAATTTCAAAATTTGGGTGACAGAGAGACATTAAATGTTGGGTGACAAACAAAAATCCTAATCCACAATTATAAAAAATATTGAATTTGTGATGTTAAAAAGGGAATTATATTGCGCAACATATAGACACTTTGAGGCTTTTCAATTTAAGTAAGATCCACTTTACTCTCTTATAAATATATATGTACATATTTATAATCTAGACCTATAAGAAAAGTCTCTTAACCTCTAAATGCCCAAGCGACCAGATTTGGGTCTCTACAAAATTTCAAAGATGAATAAAACCTTATCAAACCACTATTTTCAGTTTGTTTTTTTTTTTTTCAATATATGTTTGTTTTGAAGTATGTTTTCAATATCAAAAATTTGATCTTGAAAATGGAAGTTCATGATTTTTCTACTCAAGATTTTATACAAGCGTGTCCATTGCAATCTTGAGTTTTCTAGTGTTAGAAGATCTTGAAACTGAGCCTCAAATACATTAGAGTTTGGAGAAAAATCCACATTAGAAATCCATTAAAAAAAATATAGGAGTATATTTTTGAAACCGTAAATTGATTAAAGTTAGACATGTAATGACCTTAAACCTCAATTTTTTTGGTGATCAACTTTTTAAATTTGACATGTGAAATAAGGATTAGAAGACTTCAAGTCACTTTTGCAATTTTAACACACTCATGTTCAAACGTTATAATCTTTCAAACTGTAAATGATGTTGTAGTGTTTTCTTTTCCCAAATAATTTTTAACATGTTTAGTTTAAATTTGTATGGTTACAATTGAAAAAAACTTGATAAAGTTTATGAAAAATTAATTGATTGTTGAGTTTCATGAAAATTCCAAGAAGCTCAGCAAGGCCTTGGGCATTTAGGGGTTAAACTCCCACCTCCTATCCAATGAATTTTTCGAATTCCCAATTCCCAACCAAGTCATGTGTCAGCAATTGCAGGGTAATAAGACGAGAGCGGCGGTAACCATAGCCATTTCCAAATTCAACAGGGCACAGAGTCACTGAAATGCCGACACGTGTCCTTTTACTCCGTTTTTAGGCTCCTCAGACTTTCTCCGTGCTCGTAATAATCCATGAATGTTACCAAGGTTATTTCAAACTCCGGAATTAAGGGACGGGCATGGGTGCCTTATGTAAATTGGTGGGAAAAGCCACCGTTAATAAGCTCAAAATGGCAGTTCAGCAGAATCCCTTCTGCTTTAGTTTGATGAGCCCTTTCTGGGTCTAATATAATCATCAATTTTTGAGATCCGAGCAGGAAGCGGTTTTGAAGGCAAAATGTATTTGGGGTTGACCCCTAAAGAGTTGCTTACCTACCAAAAGTGTTGCTTGTATTTTTATGAGGACCATAAGCACTTGAAGAAATGGCTCTATGAAAAATGTCAAATATAAAAAATTCTTAGTTGACCAACAACATATATATGACTTGGCTTGAAATTCACAAATCCAATGTGATTCATGTGCTACCCAAATGCCCCATCCATATACAATACAAGACTTTGTACACAAAACAACAACATTCTTTAGCGGTTAAGCATATTCTCGACAAAATATCTTGATTTTTGAAAGTTTTTTATTTTTTATTTTTTATTATATTTTTTTAATCTTTATATAAAATGACTTTAAGCCTTGTATGGATACATTCATACATTCATTGATCAACCTAGTCACATAGTTGAAAAGTAGACAAAAAAAAATTGCTAAACATATTTGGATGTACCTCATTTATTTCATAAAGCTCCTATTAAAAGTATTCAAAAACATTTATTATCCATCAATTGAGCTAAGGACAAAAAGTATTTGTTATGGTTCAAAGAGGAATTATCCATTCCCACCTTGGAATTAAATTTGTTCTCATATAATGATAGCTTGGATTTTATAGCACAAATGCGCAATTGATATGTGAAAAAGGGATTTGAAACGGATGGATATGGATATGTATACTTCACATGATATTGATCCATTATTTTAAATGAACAACAACAACGGCAAGGGAATACTGTATTGAGCAATACATGCACGAACAATGCAAATAATGGTTTCATGGAGTATGTGCTACACAAATATTAGGGGTGTCCTTTGGCAAGAAGAACTTGGTAATGATTTTTGTAAATGACTAGCAAGCTTGTTATAAACATAAAGAGGAAGAGAGCTTATCATGATTGTTTTTTTGAAGACTATGCCATGTGTCATGTTTTATAAAATAAAACATCTTATAAATCACTGATGACATTCAAATAGGTAAATATCAAGCAAGTAAAGTACATGTATACCTAGTAATCTATAGTATGTTGAAATTAGTTGGAGGTGAGAAACTTTCACTGAAAATTTCATCATACTAAAATTTGGTTATTGCAATTGGAGCATCCTCTTCTGGGCACTATAGAGATAATGGGAAAAAAAAATCAACGGCATTTGATAGCAAACTCTCACGAGAAGTAACTACGGTTCATGTTTTTTGCATCAACTCTAACAAAAAAATTCCAAATTCGAATACTTTAAAATTACATTTTAGAGAATATTTCCTTAAATTCAACAAAAAGAATACTCTAAAAGATGTATCTTTTAAAAGTTCTACCGTATTATTCGGCTTGGTTTTCTGAGCCATGGAAAAACTGTAGAGAAAAATCTAAAGTTTTGAAGGTTTTTGTGAAGAATTTAGGAGGGGTTTTATTTCCCACAGTTGAAGACATGCTTCCTTTAGAGTTAATTGGACCTAGTTACAGCTTTAGCTTCACTTTGAAACTGTGCATACTTTTAACCCCTAAGCGTCTTGCTAAATTTTTTTAGCATAATATGGAACCTTTAGCATTTTCCCTCAATTTTTAGAAAGTTGAACAAGTATTCACACAATCTAGGCTGGTCATTATATACCCAATTATAAATCAAAAGTTTAAGGCTAGTATGATTTCAAATCCATGTAAATTTGCAAAATCCCCACCGTTGAGAATCTCATATTTGTTAATTTGGGTAGCAGTTCACAATATGGATTTTGGACCTTGATGTGATTTTTTCCCAAAAGAAAGGTACCTAATGATTAATCCCATGAGGCCGTGTCTACCTATACTTGATGGAAAAAAGAAACTCTTCAAATGGGAAAAAACACCAAAACTTATGGTCATTCAAAGTAAGTGGATCTAAGTGGCTCACTACTTTAGAGCTACAAAAACCTTGCCAATTGAGAGAAAAAAAGGTGACACATCACCAACCTACTCCCCTATACATGAGAGTGTGGGCTTCCAACCCATCCCATCCAAAATTCCTCCATCCACAATGCAATATACAATGCTTATATACACCCCACTAATAATTTTAATATTAAAAATAGTAAATTCAAATATTTGGGTGCAAAATCTAGAGGCTTCAAGGAACAACAAGTCAATCCAATAGTTTTGTTGGACTTTTAGCTCCATTTGGACTTGAGAGCATGTAATGCCTTTTTTGTCTACTTTTACTCCTCCAAGAACCTCATTTGACCATATTGGACTCTTTGGTCCTTCAGGGGTTAATCTCATACCAAAAGATAACGACTAAACAATGATTAAACACTGACTAAATTGAGTCATTGCTTGGTTATTTTTAACAATTGTTTTTAATTATGAATTCTTTGGAGAGCTTATTTTTGCTTTAACGCATTGTAACAAAAACTTGGATAAATAATATTTAATTTAAGTAATCAATTTCCATGACCATGCACAATCAAAAACCAGAACAACAAGAATTTCCAAAATAAAAAGTCAGATGTCCTTTACGTATGGTAGACATAACCGTTACCATCCAAACACAACATCTAGCCTTCATGTATTAGTAGTATACATTCTAAAACACGAATGTTTAGCTGGGACATTGTCAAATAGATCAGGGAAAATTATGGGATAAATGGCAATGCATATGCCTACCTTGTTGGCTTGGTCTACCGCACATACGTGTTTGCGAGACTAGGGCGAAAAATCTTAGCTTATTTACAAATAAGGGTTAAAGTCATAATCTACCTTCTTTGTTGGATTTGGTCAATTTTACACAAAATGAGGGGTCTTTGAGTCCAAATGGAAACTCCGAATTCCAAAATTTAGTCTCGTGGTGGTGAGAATCTAAACTCTAACATTTTCTAATTGGTGGAAGATTAGAGCATTTCCACCTTGGCCCCACAAACACATGTGTGCACTATTGAACTTATCCTAGAGCATCCACATTGTTATGCGTTTAGAGTTAGACACATGCAGTACTTGGATGATAAGTGCTTAGGGCCCCTCAAAAGGTTCTTTTAGACTCTCAAATTAAATGTCTCAAGCAATGGTCGTTGGAATCATTGTGCATCTTAAGTTTGTTGAGCTTTATCCTCTACTCCTGTTGATGATTGGTCAATTGACTATTGGTGGGGCATGATTTAAGAAAAATTTAGTGAGTTGTATCTTATACTTCACTCGATGATTGGTCAATTGACTATTGGTGGGGCACCTTTGAAGAACAAGGGTAAATTTAGTGGGCTCTATCCTATACTCTACTTGATGATTGGTCAATTGACTCTTGGTGGGACACATTTGAAGAACAAATTTAGTGGGTTGTATCCTATACTTCACTCAATGATTGGTCAATTGACTATTGGTGGGATACGTTTGAAGAATGAGGATGGAAAACAAGAACTTTGAAGGCACTTCAAAAGTAGATGTAAACACTTGGCGAGTCAAAAATTGCGTGTAAAGGTGCGGATACTCTTATCATGGTATTTCACCTGCATACCAACAACGGCTGGGTGTGCATAAAGTCAGTCAAAGGAGCAGAGAGGAATCAGTACTGTGGGGTTCCTTGTGGTGGCGGACTTCCGTTAAAAGTACTGATAAGTAGCAACAGCAGCAGCCTTGGGACACCCACCAACCTGTGTTCGTCCTGCGGGGTACACAACTAACTTACACGTATCCAAGCAGAGCTTGAGGGCAATTATCCATTGATTCCATTGTTGTCCAGAACTCCAGACTCCAGAGGGTGGACCTTCTTATAACGTATATCCACTTGTACCACCATCCCTCCTTCCCTCCTTCCCACCTTCCCTCCTTGGACACGCATTGGTCCTCGGACCATTTCCCATTTTGCACGCATTGTCCTCGTCCCTTTTGGATGAAATGTAATCTAGGAGAAATTCATCCTTGGGGAATACCACTTGATGATAATATGCATGATACTTGGGATGGTACGGTACACTATGGATGATACTTGGGATGGTACACTATGGATGATACTCGGGATGGTACACTATGGATGATACTCGGGATGGTACACTATGGATGATACTCGGGATGGTACACTATGGATGATACTCGGGATGGTACACTATGGATGATACTCGGGATGGTACACTATGGATGATACTCGGGATGGTACACTATGGATGATACTCGGGATGGTACACTATGGATGATACTCGGGATGGTACACTATGGATGATACTCGGGATGGTACACTATGGATGATACTCGGGATGGTACACTATGGATGATACTCGGGATGGTACACTATGGATGATACTCGGGATGGTACACTATGGATGATACTCGGGATGGTACACTATGGATGATACTCGGGATGGTACACTATGGATGATACTCGGGATGGTACACTATGGATGATACTCGGGATGGTACACTATGGATGATACTCGGGATGGTACACTATGGATGATACTCGGGATGGTACACTATGGATGATACTCGGGATGGTACACTATGGATGATACTCGGGATGGTACACTATGGATGATACTCGGGATGGTACACTATGGATGATACTCGGGATGGTACACTATGGATGATACTCGGGATGGTACACTATGGATGATACTCGGGATGGTACACTATGGATGATACTCGGGATGGTACACTATGGATGATACTCGGGATGGTACACTATGGATGATACTCGGGATGGTACACTATGGATGATACTCGGGATGGTACACTATGGATGATACTCGGGATGGTACACTATGGATGATACTTGGGATGGTACACTATGGATGATACTTGGGATGGTACACTATGGATGATGATGTGGATGACACACTATGGATGATGCTGAAGGTGATACACATGGATGATGCTGAAGGTGATACACATGGATGATGCTGAAGATGATACACATGGATGATGCTGAAGATGATACACATGGATGATGCTGAAGATGATACACATGGATGATGCTGAAGATGATACACATGGATGATGCTGAAGATGATACACATGGATGATGCTGAAGATGATACACATGGATGATGCTGAAGATGATACACATGGATGATGCTGAAGATGATACACTATGGATGATGATGTGGATGATACTCAAGATGATACACTATGGATGATACTGTGGATGTTGTTTTGGATGATACATGGGTGGGGTTCAAATGTACCTGTTTAACTATAAAGGCCCTATATATCTTCACCAGGCATGGCCCAAGGATTGTTACAATGACATGAGGATGTTTGCATTCGGGGAAATTGTTTGTACTTGTAGACCACAACAATATGCATTGTACAATATAGTGCAAAAGGGTTGCATTTCAGAAAACATGAGGGGTTGACAGGACTCAAAAGCCACTTATGGATAAAGCAAGTGTGTGTCTATATATATATATGTATGAATTTAAGCATATGTTTGAGCTTGATTCACTTTTAACCCCGGAGCGTCCAGAGTTGTTTTAGGGTTTAGGAGAAAATGGGGAATTTAATGGCCACCGGAGTTTGGAAAATTATATCCAAAAAAACTAACCATAGGATTTGAAAAAGGACTATCTTCTGTGCTGATGGGGACCAACCGCAACTATTTTCACCATACAAATCAAGAGTAAAAACAAGATCAAGTTATGACCCCAACAACAGTATCCCGTTGCTGGGACGTTTAAGGGTTAAAAACACCTTTAAGGGTTAAAAACACCTTTAAGGGTTAAAAACACCTTTAAGGGTTAAAAACACCTTTAAGGGTTAAAAACACCTTTAAGGGTTAAAAACACCTTTAAGGGTTAAAAACACCTTTAAGGGTTAAAAACACCTTTAAGGGTTAAAAACACCTTTAAGGGTTAAAAACACCTTTAAGGGTTAAAAACACCTTTAAGGGTTAAAAACACCTTTAAGGGTTAAAAACACCTTTAAGGGTTAAAAACACCTTTAAGGGTTAAAAACACCTTTAAGGGTTAAAAACACCTCTACAAACTTTTTGAATTAAGTTACTACAAGCGTATTCTTTTGGGAGATTATTGGTACAACATGCTGGTAGAATCTTAGGGCGGGTCACGTGACATTCCAAGTTCCAAATCTCAAAGTCTCATTGATTGGTGGAGAACTGAAAATTTGGATTTGGTGGTTCACACTCTGTCTCATGTAATCCTGGTGCACTAAAAAATGCTTACATGACAGCCTTTTGGAAGTTTTGGCAGGAAAGGTGTGGGACTACATTCAAAAGATGAGTGATGTATATTCGCTTGACCCTATTTTGAGCTCAAATCCGATTTGCTTATTTGCATAAACAAAAATGGGATCTCTAAGGATATCTTTTCGGAATTCGAAAATTACTGCACATTTTGCACGGTGCCATTTCTGAGACCAGATCGATATACCAAGCAAAACCTGCGTTTTAATCATTTCGAGTCAACGCGCCGACCGTGGGACTCGAACCCACGACCACGTGGTTAAAAGCCACGCGCTCTACCAACTGAGCTAGGTCGGCTCCATGTGTTAACTGCTCACTCGTTTTTCTAATTAACTCGGAATTTGTCTTTAAGTTTATTCCTGCTAATTTTTTATCACACAAAGTTTCTTCTGCGTGTGTTTCTCCGTATAGGGCAATGCCTCTCGTTGTCGGGATTGTGGGAAATAAACGGTCAATGAAGAGGGCAGAGCCCGATGAGGAGGCTGTTTGTTTCCCACAATCCCCAATGATGAGAGGCCATTGTCCTACGTAAACCATTGACAAGATGCACAAAAATTTGGATGAAATAGAAGTTGGAATGAAAAAATGCTTGATTATGCAATTTTTCTCAAGTAATCATGGATTGCAGGGCAAAACCCACCCCGCAAAGTGAACGGGAGGAATCCCGGCAGTGGTTTACGTAGTTGGTAAAGCAAACTCAACAACCATGAAAAGTTAATCTTAATGGACAAAATAAAATGTAAAAAACGTACTTGGATATTTCATGCAATCGGACTCTTGTATTGTATTGGATGTCCACTTTTGGTAGACTCAAGTCCCAATTTTTCTGATTGGCAATTTTCTCAAGAAGTTTTATCATGATGAGATTTGTAAGTGAACGGCGACTTTAGACATGGGGACATTGTATGAACCGCTGCAAAATGAGACACACAGCATTTGATTGCTTCAGAGTAATTCAGAAGAGAATACTCTGACAAAGCACAAAGGATGGGTTTCAATGTTCAGAGAAAACAGATTCTTCTTTTGGCTTTTTTGCTCATAGTACTGACATTTTTATGTGGCTCAACTTTAACCCTAACTGTAAATGCAAGCCTTTATGTTCCTCATCCCCATCATTGTCAGCCACAAACAAAAAGCTACAGAAAAGCCCACAAGCAGCAGAACATCACCTGATCTCCGTCAAGCGGCCATTCGCACCTTGTTTGGCCTTCAACTATAAAACCAGCAAATTGGGCCACAGCATGTGGCCAGATTTGGATGTATAGAGGGAAAGGTACAGGCATTTACGCCAATCTGCCGATCATTAACAGTGTTACCAAACGTGGCTAAAGGTACGTTCGCACAGGGTATTACTATGGTTTTTAGGAGAGGTTGTAAGGGCGGCTTCATGGCCGAAGGTCAAGAGGCCGTCGGTATGCACCAATCAGATTGCACGAAATCGAGAGTCCGGTCGCTCAAGTCTTCACACTAGAGGTCAAATTCCAAAAGTCGTCATCCACTATTTGCATACATGGCAGCATTTTATCATTCAAGGTTGATAGCCTCTCAAAGGAAAATTTGGGTCCACCAAAAATGGAGACCCAAACTATGGGCGAGAGGCCACCAGTTTCAGCATTTATTGTTGTCAATTTCAACATTTAATGTCTATTTTGAGCATATTTTCTTGACCTCTTGGTAAAGTTTGGCCACTTTGAGGGCCTCTCGACTTGGCCGATCATAGTGTGAAGCGGCCCTAAGTGACTGCCCAAGATGATGCCTTTAGACCAAGTGGGAGTCTTTCCGTCAAACCGGCATGGAGCTAACCTTAAGAGTGATGTTTGCGTAGTTTTAGCTTTGGACCTAACGCACAAAATACAAAAAGATTGGTCAAGTGTTGACTTGTACGTAAATACAAAATCAAGCAATTTTGATGATTTCCAACTTTGTTGTGCGCTGTTTTGTAAAGTTTTAGATTGACAGCAGATTTGAAAGAGCGCCACCTTCCTCCAGATGCACCAACGTCTCACGACATAATCAATTGAAACAAAAAATCACAAAGAAGCCACAATTCCCAACAATTGGAACCCAACGTCTACATTGTGTGTGAACATCAGAACTTTACACTCGGGCTTATACGCATTGTGGCTGAAAAATACATATGTTATGTGAACACGTCTTCTCTATTTGCTATCCCCAAAGCACTTACCAAGCCTTTAATCCCCACATGCTGTGAAAAGAGCAATTTATATCACTTATAACCTCTTTTATATAATTCTTGCACTGCCTTCATAATTTAACCCCTAAATGCCCAAGGCACCCAATTTGGGTGTCCAAAAACTTCAAGAAACTTTGAAACCCTGTTGAAGGTATGGATTATATCAGTTTGAGGTTCTTTTTTTTGGAAAAGTTGCACGTTGAAGTTAGCTCCACCGTTCAAATTCAATTTCCTCTATATCTTGTTCCAATTGTTTTTAGTGGAAGGTTAACTACAAGCATACATTTTGTGACATGAATAGTGTTGTGAATAGTGTTGTGAATAGTGTCATAGAGCCTATGAGAAGTTGCCACATTGAAAAGGCGGGCATCAAGTTGAGCAAAAGGTGAAGATTTCCCTTGAGCACTCCCTTGGGCAATAAGGGCCTTTTTACTAAAATTTTGACATCTAACAAAATCTAAAAGTGCTTTTGGACTAATTTCACTTGGAATGTCTTTGTTATAAAAATTAGAATCCTTTCACTGTTGAAAATTCTTTCATTCATAAGGTTTTTGGTCAATAATTGGAGCTGAAAGTTTCTTTGTATTAGACAGTTGCATTTTGACAGTTGTGTTGCAGGCTCATTTGTGAAATTGTGGTCATGGATTTGGAAGGGGAGCCATTGATTTTGAAGTAACAACAATAAACACTAAAGCAATCTAAGTGGTTGTTTTCCAATTTTGTATCTAGAAGTTGCCAATTTGCATTAGAAGTTTTGGGCAGCTTTAGTTGAAGCAAAAAATTATATTCTCTTCATCATTCAATTGCAAATATCTTAAAATCCGCATGGCCATTTTGGATTCTTTTTGGATAGCGCCATGTAGAAGTCTTGAAGTTCAAGATTCAACAATTACAATTTTATTTCGATGCTTAATAATGATCTTACAAGGAGAAATCAAAAACTTCAAAACTGCCTTCCAAAAACAAGAAAAACACCCTTGGGCATTTAGGGGGTAAGAATTTGTGTGAAGAGTTTTAGTATGTGGGTAGATATGGAGTCTCTCAAAGCCATACCTACCCTCAAATTGAAACTCCTCATAACTTTCATCTCATTAACCAAAATTGAGTGATTCAAAGCTTCCCACATATATAGAAATGTAAAGAAAAAAAAAACGTTAAGATGTAATTTTAAAAAAGTTTATTGAGCTACTCGGGCTACCTAACTAACAAAAAAAACTACATATCATGCAATAAATTTGGAACTCTGTAGTCAAAAGTTATGAAAATTATTGGCCCTTAAAGCTACTCCTTGTATACATCATGTGTGAAAGTTTCAAAAAAAAAAGATGACAAAATCCATTTGTAACAAAGCCCCCAAGGGGAAAAAAATTGGGAGAGTCTCGAGATGTTGGACGTGACTGAAATAAAAGTGGTGTGAAGTACACGTGAAAGGGGGTTTGGCTATTTTGTGAGCATAAAAAGGTGAGCCTGTGAGCAGTGAGCCGCAATTTTGTGAGCGGAAACCAATTTTGAATTCAAAATTAATGGAAAAACTATAAAAACATCAAGTTTTTCAAAAGATAAGGGTTAAAAATATACAATTAAAAGGCCCTATGTACATGATTATAGGTGAAATTGGGTATTTTGATAAAAAATCTAGGCTCACGGCTCATGAATCTGCACTCACAATATAGCATTTCCCAGTCAGTGATGCATTTGTTGTAGAAAGCAAACTCTAAGGCCATCAGAGTGTCTTTGTCATGTTGGAATTGGTGTATCGATCTCCATGTGGCAAGGCTTGTGTGTATAGTGGAAATCCATGCTTGCTTCAAGATGCGGTTGAGGTCTGGTATGTCGTTGTGGAATCTGGCCTTGCAGCGTTCTACCCATACAGACCATATGATGAATCCTGTAAGTATATCCCACGAGTAGTGGCCATATAGATAGTTAAGCTCCTTGGCGCCTGAAGTTGGAAACTGAAATTTCCCTAGGAGAACAATTTCCCAGGAGTCGAAGTGTGGCCCTTTGTGCCGATGACAAAATCCATTTGTAGTGAGTTGCCTAAAATCACTATGCTGCCAAAAGAGACTCTCCTTTTTACTTAGGGTTAAGGCCCAATCAAAACCTAAACCCAACCGATGGCTTACTAAATTGTGATCTGGGCCAATTTGGAAATGGTCTTGGATCTTAGTACAAAATGGCCCTAATTTTTTCAAACTATTGCTAGATTTTGGATGAGAAGCGACTATTTGTTCAGTAGCAAATCTTTTAAATCAAAATCTTACCTCATTTTGACACCAACTACCTGGACACTTAAAAAAAAATCGGGTGGTAAAAAGGGATAAAATAGCCAAGTCCCTCGCACACAAACTCCAAACTTACTCAAAATTTGGATGAAACATATTGACATTAGTAGAGTTGGTCACTACGGGAAAACCATAGTCGAATGTACAAAGAGTTGACAAAAAATAGTGACCTAATCTACAAATATTGTAGATTAGGTCACTATTTTTTGTCAACTCTCTGTACATTCAACCATGGTTTTCCCATAGTGGGTGGACGAATGTGCACACATGATGATACTATCCATTTTCTCTTACCTACACTAAATATTGCATTTAGGTTGCTTTGAAAATTAGGTTGCCTTATCTTGGAAAGTTACCTCATGACTCATCACTTGGCCACTTGGAGGCGCATGCAACTCTCTAGATACTAGGACTTCACATAGTGTACAACTTGGGCGTTGCTCATTTTTTTTGGGAACTTTGTTGTTGCTGTCATGCCCTTTTAAAATTACTTATTGAAATTATTAGTGATGAAAATTATTGTAGCAGCAATAAATATTTATATAGTGTAACATGTCAAGAAATTAGTGTGGGCAACCTAAACACAATACTTGCATTCTTGGATGCTTGTTCCACGACCAACAAAAGAGCATTAAGGTAACCTTCTCCATACCCGAGCGGTCCTCAAAGCTGACCTCTATTTTTGAGGTGTTCACCATTCACTTTGAACTTAAAGTGGAGGAGTGAATACCACTTGAACAAGCAAATCTTGCCACATGTTAGCTTAGAAACTAGTTTGGAAAAATTACAATTGCGATAATCAAGTTCATTAATAGGAACACATTCAAGCAGTTTCAAGGATAGTTTAGAGTTGCTTTTAGGGACCCTATAAACTGTAACTTTGCTCTTTAATATGAAATATTCTACAACACTTTTTTCCACAAAAATAATTTTCCATGATAACTTGTTGAAAGACTAACCCTATGGATTTTTTTCCTGATTTTTCCAAGTCCTTGAATTACCCTGAACCCTTACACGCTCGGTTATGGGTAAGGTTACTTTACCTACTTGCATTCTAGGATGCTTGTCCTACGACCAACGAATAAGCATTAAAAAATCGCCGACGAGAAGATACCTTGATTCCACGTCAGCATGCGCGCCAGCGAACAATCACAAAGGTTTGAACACGCATAATCACCCCCGCCGAAATCCCGCACTTCATTCATTCCGAAGGCAAGCTCGATTGCCGAGGACAATTTTACTTTCGCTCACCTTGATTCCAAATCCAACTCTTTGGCTTTTGGAGCCGTAATATTTTACAGCAAACTCTAGGGTTTACATATTGAAGTGGATTTTCCAAGCTTTTGGAAAATTGTTTAGCTCGAATTCCAGCTTGCGAAATGGGGCATTTGTACGCACTGGACTTCGACGGCGTCTTGTGCGACAGCTGCGGGGAGAGCTCCATCTCCGCTCTCAAGGTGCAATCCCGCTCTATCTCTACCTCTTTTAATTGATAAAGTCATCTTTTTAATCTCTTTAGCTTGGATAATTACTTTATAGTTGGAATTCGTGGACGGAGTATTTCAAATTTTGAATGGAATGTAAGCTAAGGTGAAGGCTTTTGAATTCAAGTAGATTGAAACAATCTGCATTCAATGTGCTGGTAGTAACGCTATATTCAATTGGGAAAACCAGATTTCCAAGTTGTACTTCACCTTAAACCCAACGTTTCTCTTTTGGCGTTTAAATGCCATATTTGAAGGTATTAGATTTGGTCTGAGTCGCTGAGATTTTGTCCCTAGCAAATTCCTCCTCTTAGGTGAGGGCACGTGTACCAAAAAAAATGTTGCTTAAATCTAGAGCTTGGTTTAAGGTGATCACTTTAAACCTAATTTATTCCCAAAATTGGGGTTTAGTTCCAAATTAATGAATATGGCATTAATGTCTGTGATTTTAGGTTCTTGATTTCCTAATCCGACAGCTTTCCTTTTTTGGTTGAATGTCATGCTTTAAGTTATGTTTGTGCCTTGGATTACACATAATGTCACTAGAAGAAAACTGGGTTGGAACCCACTAAGCCTTGTAGGGTAGTTTGTGTTGAATTTCTAGTTTCCATCCCAAAATTCTCTAGAACAATGCAAAATTACAAAATTATGCAGAATTTCAACACAAAAATTCATTCCAACGCAAAAATTTGTGTTGAAAACTAGGAACTCAACACAAACTATCCTATATGATTTAGTGAGTTCCAACGCAATTTTCTTCTAATGTGTATAGGTTGATTATAATTATATTAATCTGCGTTGTGATTTACTTCGAGTTTTAGTGCTTCTTGAAATGGAGTATAGAATAGGATGAAGCAGACTAATTCAGGAACTCTTTGACAACTTCATTAAGAGAATCCTTCTCACTATCTGTAGTGATCATACTAAAATCTTGCTTTCTATCACTGGGAGCTTTATTTTCTGACATTGTTCGAATGCTTCTGAGCTTTATTTTCTGACCTTGTTCGAATGCTTCTGTAGTAGGCTGATGTTTCTGAAACTATGTATTAAGGATGGGTAGGGTATTGACGTGTTGTCTCCAAATCGTAATTGAAATTGGCTATAAGATAGTCGGCTCTAAAAGAGTTTGGTCAGTTCAGCCCATATAGATAATTGAGAAATGGACATGAGGTGGTTCTTAACCCATTAACGACCAGGGTTCTGAGAATACACTAAAAATCGATCACATTATGGTCTCTTGGTCATTAATGGGTTAAATCTTTCTCTTATAGTCATTGAATGCATGAACAAAAAGTTGTTTTTAATTGCAAGAGCCAATCATTCTCCTTGCTTTCCCAAATCTCTTCACAACTTACAAGTGAACGGCTCTTGGAAGGTCTAGAGTTATAAATAGGAACCTATGATATATGCATTTTGAAAATTCATAAATAATTCAAAAATGCATAAGAAAAAATGAAACTACTTGTGTTACATACCGCATCTATTTCTCTCTGTCTGAAGAATGAATTGAAAACCCTCCCATCCACGGAAAACCATGAAAAAGAGGGATGAGCCCTTACATGGTCGGTTTTCGAGCCGACTACCTTAGCTGACGGTGTCCTGCATATTAGACTTGAAGCTCATCTTTAATGTAAGCGCTTTAGTCCAATTGTAGAAGAATTACTGTGTAGTGCAATCTTGTGAAAGTGTTCTGACTTGTGTGTTCCTGTGGTCAATTTTCTCTGTGCAGGCTGCTAAAATTCGATATCCAGAGCTTTTTGCAGACGTAGACACAGCTACTGAGACCTGGATCCTTGATAGCATGCGCACTGTACTCTCTCTTACCTTGATGCATGCCTGAGTAGTAGTAGCTACGACGTTGTGAAATCTGTTGTTAGCCACTCCTAAAATAAATTCTTTTGAATTATCGCCAATTTTTTCTGTTGAAAGAAGTAACTTTTAAGCACATTTTGCATGGCTAGTCCTTCACGTATTGTGCAATTGCAGGTAGATCTGGCATTGGGATCTGCCTTTGCTCTTTGAGGACCCTCACAAGTCCTATGGAGTATTGTGATTAGGGTTTGTGACAAGGCCGGAATGGTCATGGAGGTTGACTCATTAGGGTCTAAGATTATTTTTTTACAGAAACAGGTCCTCTAGATGTTGAGCTCCTTTGGTTTTATAAACATGCTAGAGCTATGCTTCCGATAGGACTACGTTTCCCTGTAGAATGCCAGATCTGCACAGCATGTCCTGCATAATACTACTTTCCCCTCCTCTTAATATGTGGGACTGCTCTAATGGAGAATTGAGTTGGAAAAATAGTTTTATTTCACTACCTCGAAACTATTGTTAATGGTGTCGGTTTTTGTTCTGATCAGGTGCGGCCAGTAGTAGAGACTGGATATGAGAACGTTTTGCTTGTGCGGCTGCTGCTGGAGATCAAGGTTCCTCACCTCCGCAAGTCTTCGGTATGCCAATTGTTGTAGAGGATCCTGTATCCTGTATCCTGTATCCTGAAATTAACCTGTCTTACCTTGAATTGCATAACCGCAATTAAAAAGCAGGTTGGCACATCCCTGCCAAACATATATTTTTATCAGAAATAAAGCTCGATACATATCGAAGTCGTGAATATTCTATTTCCCTCCCTACGTTTATTTTTTTGAAACTATTAGTTACTCAAAATGCTCGCATCTATTTTTAGAATAAATTTCTACCGACCATGTTCTTCGAGTATGTTACATGTGAATTATATCTTTCACCATATTAGCATTCAAATTGGTGATTTTTTAAACCATGAAAGATCGGTTTCTAAAGGTTAAGTGGATGGGCCTGCATGACCAGGTGGCAGCGAAATTGTCTGTGGACGACATACTAGCAGATTGGGAGCATGGCATCAAACCAGTGGTGATGAAAGAATGGAACGAGAACAACATAGAAGAGCTGGTGGGGATGTTGGGGAAAGTACGTGACGACTGGATGGAGAATGACCTTCATGGTTGGATTGGTGCCAATAGGTATGTGTTCATCATCATCTCCTGTTTCTTGCAGGCACTTGGTGTCTTGCTTCTTACTATCATAGTATTGTGACACCAATTTCGTTAAATTATACTTTGCTTTTGGAAAGTCTACATCAAGCGAATTTTTGCACATAGCGATCATCAAGGATACTGAGAAAGGAGGTGGTCAGCTAACTTCTCTCTCTAGCTTTTAATCATTTTGCTTGAAGCACAAGGTTTGTAAGACTGAAGGTTGTATTGGTGGAATGCGATAATAGTGCAGAAATTAATACACATGGCTTTGTGCACTCTTAAGAAACTCAGTACGATTGCTCCTTTCACTTTTTCTCAATTCAGTTGAGGGCTACTTGTTACTGAGGGTACGTTCAATTACTGGGAATGCAAGAGCTGCATAACAACACACTGGAATGATTGTTCCTTGACTAGAGCGTCCAAGAGTACTTCTTCTAGCACCGAATGGCCTTTGAGGGACTGAGAATAGCCATTTGTATGTTTGAATCTACTCTTTCAGGTTCTATCCAGGGACAGCAGACGCCTTGAAATTTTCATCCTCAACAGTGTTCATTGTGACAACAAAACAGGTAAGAGTGCCAAGGAATTGTTGAGCTGCTTATTTCAGGGTGATTGACTTTTTATTCATCTGTTTAGCTCTTGACACGGGTTTCTTGTGTTTCAGGCTAGATTTGCGTCGGCGCTAATGAAGGAAATAGCAGGTGTGGACTTTCCAATGGACCGCATATACGGCCTCGGCAGTGGGTAAGCCTTCCCAATCACTCAACCTTAATACTTCTGCAGTGCAGGCACCATAAGATGTTGTAATGTTTCTTTATTACGAAGCTTTGGTTGATATGAATAAGCCTCAAAAGGAGGTATACTTTTTTCTCTCTGTATCATGTGTGTTTTTGCTGGAGGTTTAACATGGTCGCTGCCCGATCAGACCCAAAGTGGAGGTGCTTAAGCAGCTGCAAGGGCGAGTAGAACATGAAGGCTTGACTCTCCAGTAAGTTTTCAGATTTGGTTTCCTTATTAAGCTCCTGTACATTAATGTCGAGTAAATTTATACCTGATATCATTATTCATACGTGTCGCCATCTGAGTATATTGAGCGATTAACATGTTCATGTGCTGTGCAAACAGTTTCGTGGAAGATAGGCTTGCCACGTTACGTAATGTCATTAAGACTCCTGCACTCGACAAATGGAACTTGTATTTGGGTAACCTCCTAACCATTGATTTTGCTCGCTTTCTAGTATAATTCTCATTAAATAATCATAACTCATTTTTTTTAGTTTCATGCCTGACTATGTTCCGTTCTGCAGGAAATTGGGGTTACAATACCCCTAGCGAAAGAGAAGAAGCAGCTAGCATTTCACGTGTCCATGTTGTTGATCTTCCTATCTTTTGTGAAAAATTGAAATAGAGCCTCTTGGTGGTTTTCGAAGGCTAGTCGCTTTTAGGTGCGTTGGCCCATTCAACATCCATATAGTGGTTTTCTTCACTATTTTAGGAAAATACCATTTGAACCGATCCCGTCAATTGTAATAGCTTGATGTGTAAATTACAATTGTTTAGGTGTTGTTATCGATTATTCTCATTAAGATTGCTTTTACGTAGTAGGATTTCCCTTCATTTGTACTTCTAAACACTAGTAGAGACCTTTCCTGTATGTGCGAAGTTGATTCTGTATCTGGAGAGATGTACTGTACTAAATATTAATTGAAATGTCATCATACTTACCACAGTCAAGGACTTGACTAAAGAGTTGCTAGGATCTCTACCATGTAGGCAAGATTGAAGATATCATACTTGGATTGAAGTTGTCTTAATTCTTTGTAATATAAGAGATAACTTTCTGGTCACTTTGTATTTGTGAAAGTGTAATAGCAGAAAACCGTCGAGGATGTGAGTTCATCTTCTTAACCCCTAAATGCCTAAGACTTGGGTGAAACTTTGCTGAAGGCAGGCAGAGATTTGACTGTTTTAATTTTATTTGGAGAAGCTGCGGTCAGAAGCTTGAATGTTCAATTTGAGTGTCTTCATACTACATTCCAATTGTTTTTGGTGGAAGTTACATTGCAAGCATGCCTCTTGTGCATCAAAATTGTGATGAATAGTGTCACTAAATAGCTAATTTATGTCAAATTGCCACATTGAAAAAATGAGTAGCAAGTTGAGAATAAAGTCAAGATCTCCCTTGGGCACTCCCTTGGGCAGTGAGGGCCCTTTTGTTGAAAATTAATCATCTAATGAAATCCAATTGTCTTTGGGTTGCTTTCACTTGGATGTCTTTGTTATATAAATTAAAATTTGTTCACCATTGAATTCTCTTACATTCATAATGATTTTTGATCAATGATTGGAGGTAAAATTTCTCTCTATATTAGGTGGTAGTTTTTTGACAATTGCATTATAGGCTCACTTGTGAAATTGTGTTCATGAATTTGGGAGGGGAGTTATTAGTTTTGAAGTAACAATAATAAACACCAAATCATTGTAAGTGGTTATTTCTCAATTTTGTACATAGAAGTTACAATTTTTACATTACAAATTTTGGGTGGCTCCAAAAAACTAAAAAACTTCATACTAATCCTCATTCAACCACAAGTATCTTAAGATTTGCTCGATTTGTTTGGAGTTTTTTTGAGAGCACAATCTAGAAATCTTGAAGTTCAAGATACTATGGTTACAATTTTATTTCAATGTTCAATAATAACCTTACAACAACAACTCAAAAATTCCAAAATTGCCTTTCAAAAACAAGAAAAGTACCCTTGGGACCTAGAGAATTTGCAAAGAACGCAGAGAATATTGGTTCGTGGGAGCCCTACAAAATACAACTTCATGTTTGATAGTAAGATAGGCATGTCATAATATGAGGCTATGTCCTTTCAGTCATCTGTGCGGCAATTAAGTTTTGGTGAAGGATTGTAGGTGTTTACTAAACTTTTGTAGTGGGTACTGTACCGTGAAGTTGGCACACGACAAGTCCGCATTGTGGCATTTTTTTTTGGCGAAAGGAAGCCAAACTTGCGACAAATCTAACAGCCTGGGGCAAATGTCAGGTCCCTTCAATTATTGTGTGATTCGGCAAAAGTGTACGCCAAAAAAAATGCATTGCTCCACAACTCAAGGTTTGGTGGCCAAATGACTAAGGTAGATAGATCCAATTTTGACCCTGTGCCCAATGTTGCCCACATGTACTCACAATGGTCATTTAACTCTTAAACGTCCCAAATATTCTCTGTGGTCGTATGTTCACCATATATTGATCTAACAAAATGCATTGATTAGTAGTTTGATTGTGAGGGTATTTTCAAAAAATACAGTCCCATAGCTCATCTCCCGAGGATTGTTTAGGGGTTAAACTTGAAATCTAGGTGTCTCATAAACACCTTATCGTCTGTAGAAGATACGGTATCTATGAGACACCTAGATTTCAAGTTGAAAATGACCATTGTGGGTACATATGGGTAGCATTAAGTACATGGTCAGAATTGGATTTGTCTACCTTAGAGCTTTAGAACAACTTGCTTGTACAATCTCACTTCTAATTCTAATTTAACCCTTATACGCTGAGTTGGTCACTGTGACTAGCTTGGCTACAGTACTTTACAATGTTCAACAAGTGCCCAACAATTTTAATATTACTTTCTAAAATTGTAGAAGTCAAGACACAATAATACATGAGACCCTCGTGAAAATTGCAAAAAAGACAACTTGGGATCTAATACCGTGTCTCTGAATCTTTTCACAATTTGGTAATGAGATGGTATTTTGCCTTCTGTGGGCTTCAAACAGAAAATTAAGTCTACAAGTTTCTCACCTCACATGGTCCTTGCTCACTAGTGAATTATTTTTGTTCACCTTCATGCCCAAAGTCAACCACACCTGTGAGTTTGTGATTAGGGTTTTGTGCACAAGTCGGGGGTCTGAGCATGCGAGACACTTATGAGGATGAGTCGCACAAAAAAGAGTTTTTGAAATTCACTCCTAACGTGAATCACATCAACAATAAATTTGGGGGTTTCACATATCTTAAAAAAAAGGTGAAAGAATGGTTGTGAACGAGTTTTTGTTCACCGGTGAATATGTTGTCACAACCTCAGAAGGTCGTCATGGCTTGTTCATAAAGTGACTTGGCCAGGACATTCACCAATTTCATTCACGTGAACAAAATTGGTGGTGAATGACATATTTGAAACCCCCTTTCAAGAGGGTGAGTCACTTGAAAAACTTGATGTTTGAAGCCCCCTAATGTAATGTGCAATTACAGAGGGTTTGACTCTCTACACGGCGAATATTGAAGTGGATGATACAAAGAACCAGATGAAATTCATCTACTCCGCAACACAGCACACCTCGTGTGGAGACTAGTGAAAATATTTTTGATGAAGTAGCCTTAGCTTTTTTTCTAACCAAAAATTGGTTGAGTAGCAAGGATGGCTACACTTTTTTTTATAGATGAAAAGTTGGATGCTTTCAACTTTTCTTCAAAACTAAATTTTATGATGGTTCTGTGAGAAATTAAGATATTGCACTAGTAAAATGAGGTGACAGCAAGTGGAACCCTGAAATCCAAGCTCCTATTCCCAAACCCGTGTTGGTTAAATATTTTACATTTTTTCAAAAAATACTATGGAACAATTAGCCACACCAATTTTGGTTTGGTGTAGCAAAAAAGCGATAATTAACACAAAATATTTTCACTGGTGGAGAGTGCCGGCGATGGCGGCCCCGAGTTGCCTTCGCGAAGGTTGACTTGCGAAGAAACACGAACCACCTTCCCCCCCTTCCAAACTAGCAATCAAACCTCCACAAAGCACCTCTAATAATTTTCAAATTACTCCATGATTAAAAAAAAATCGATAATGAAAGCGACCTTCATTGCCTCGAGAGTTCGACAACAACGCTTCAACCAAATTTTCCACTTGCAAGTCGCTGCTATTTCGGCAACACTTTTACTGTACACTTCGCTTTTTTTCCTCCACTCTAATCTTTCCCGGTTACTTGCGTACCGCCGAGCTCTCTCTCTTCTTTTACATCGCAAGCTCGAATTGGATCTGGCGAGATCCGGAGTTTCTATCAATTCATGCTGCTTCTGAATTCTAACTTAGTCTTGAGTTTTCCAGGCGGCTCTCGAAGGAGAGATCTGATCCAAGCTTTAGGTCAAGATCTAAATCTACTTACGCGTTTGCTTTGGTCATGGCCGTCGTTGTCGTCACAACGTGCATCGTGTGTAAAGTTTGGTAGTGAGATGTGAGCGTAGCAGCAGAGAAAAGGGAAGGGTGGGTGATTTTTGTGTTGCGTTTGGTTTGACGTCGATTGTTTGGCATGAGAAGGAGCTTTGTCGTTGAAGTTTGAGGTTGTTGTCGTTCAGTAGTCGTCGTCGTCGTCGAAGTAGCATATGAATCCGACATCGCTCGTGCGGGCCAAGTCGAACGCCGCCATGGCGACGATTGTGGTGGATATGGGCAACCGTGGTGGCGACGCCGACTTACTTCGTCTGAAATCTAACAGCGCTTTGGATGCGTACTCGCCGGCGAAGAAGAGCGCGTCACGACCGGAGAATGTGTCGCGCATTCATTGTATTCCTCTCTTGATGGTGCTCGTCTTCTTCATCCTCTGGACCGCCTCCTCAGGTACATACACTCTACAAGCTCTAGATTTTTCTTTCTTTGATTCAAAGCAGCAATTCTTCATGGTAGTTCAAGAAGGTTTGGGATTGAAATATAGGCTGATATTAGAGAGTTTAGATTAAAAACTCTTCTTTCACACAAAGCCGCGTTTTGTCATGGTAGTTTAACCCCTAAGCGCCTGGCCCATATTCATTAAAATCTAGACCCACTCACACTCAATCCAATCAAATTGTTATCACAAACAAGATCCACAATATTTAACCATATTGAATGGTAGGTGAGACAAGCTCCGAAGTATAGGAAAAAGGACAAATAGTTTGACCATATCAATAGAAAGATTATAACAAGTCAAACAAGAACTTTTTCATTTCTGAGAGCCCATATTTGGGACGCTAGGGCGCTTAGGGGTTAAGAATGCTTGAGATTGAAATATTGGTTGTTGTAGAGAATTTGGATTGAAAACTTTTCTTTCAAACAAAGCAGCATTTTGTAGTGCAAGAAGGCTTGGGATTGAAATACAAGATGTTATGAGGAAATCTGGATTGACAAACTCTTCTTTTACACAAAGCAGTATATTTTCATGGTAGTGCAAGAAGACTTGGGATTGAAACATAGGTTGTTCTTAGAGAGAGGTTTGATTGAAGGTTAGTGTATGGTCCAACTAGGTGGGTGGACAAGGAATTGGATCTCTCTAACTACATGAGTTTGAGCAGAATTCCATGATCTGTTGCTGCAAAGCTTTCTGATTTCAAAATTCCCAAGTCTTGCAATCGGCATTTTAAGCACGTTTGTTTGTTTTTTTTATTGGTTAGAAGTTTTGCCTGAATTAATGGCTTTCCCTAGAACTTGATAGAACAATGTTCATAGAACAACTACTGGACGGTAGAAAACAATTCCGTGACCTAATTCTTTGTTTCCGGTGAAGCTCACACAGATTTCAACATTACACGTGGCGTAGTAGGCTTGAAGTGCCCTTTTTCTTTAAAATAAAATAGCGAATATGCCTGTATGAGCTTCTCGAATATTCCTGATAATTGCTAGAAAAGTGAAGGTAGTTTATTTTTCACAATTATTGCCTCATGTTTCAATAGAAAGTCACGGTCACTTTATACTAGGGCCCGGGCCCAATTCTAAGTTGCCCACAATCCATTGGGTCATCAACTGGGCTCAAGTTTTGATTGCGCCATTATAAAGTCCCTTAATTCGATTGGTGGTGCCTGATTTCAATTTATCATATTGGGTCCATGTTCTAGAAATGAGTCAATACATTGTGTTTTTTTACTCAATTTTCTTGACTTGGGTCTAATCGTTGGTGCCAAAAGTTCGTTACCTTAGCAGCCATATCATCAACAAGATCAATCGAAGCTACTCTTACGGCTCAATCAATAACTCATTGAGGATCCAAGCAATCCATAGATTCGTTTTCTCATTGATTCATTTTGGAGGTTCTTAAATTGGGCCAACAATTGGGCGTTAGTACAAAGTGGCCCTCCGCAGTGGTATTTATATATAAAAGAATCCTTCTAGTCTAGGGTTTTGGTAAAGCTACTCATTCAAAAGGAGAGTGTTGTATTGTAACTTCCAATGACTTACTAATAGGGGAGAGAGGTACATCCGTAAAGTGGTTTACATTGAGTCTTTTTAGTAAAGAATCAACATGGTACATGCTTAACCCTTAAAGGACCGCTCTACGTATTACATAGTAAATACGCTGTTGGCATTTGCTACTAATAAAAAGTTTTTAATTTGGGATCTTAACTAGCTCACTAGAATCGCATTGATCTATATTCTAACTTCTTTGATGATCTCAAATGTAATAAAGGTGTGGATGCACTCCAAATACAAGAAAATACTAAATATTGTATTGGCCGCAAAGGACTCCTGGGTCCTTTAAGGGTTAAAATGGTTTACACCAAAACTTTACTTTGAATCAAGGTATGGCCTCTGTTGGTACAATGGGTACCTAAATCTGTTGTTCAAGAATGTTACGTAGGTCTCGCAATTCTCTAACGTAGAGCTAACTTGCGTTATTGTTTTGTCGATGGGTTAGAAATTCTGCCAGAGAAGACCGGCTCCATGCCAGAGCTCCTCGCCCTGAAACTGAACACGGCGACGCACAAGATGACCACGTCAGAAGAGCAGCAGCCTGAGAAGGAGACTTTGCAACAAGGGATGACAACAATGCTGAATCATAATCCAGTGTATTATGGGAAGGCTGATAATGAGGATAATGAGGATAAGGAGTCTCAGTCTCTCAGTCTTACCGGTCGAGGAAGCGACCTTCTGCGAGGAGTACGTACTTGAGAGGGCACTAGAGGTAGTCACACCTTCTTCACCCTCATTCTCAATCTTCAAAGAATGGGGTCATGGTAGTTTTTTGTGATCCTCAAAAATGTCCCATTCTCTCAAGATTGAGAAGTTTTTTTCTTCTTCACCCCATTCTCAATCTTCAAAGAATGGGGTCATGGTAGCTTTTTGTGATCCTCAAAAATGTCCCATTCTCTCAAGATTGAGAAGTTTTTTTCTTCACATTTGGCGGTGAAGAATCTGGTGAAAAAAAGTTTGCATGCGAAGATTTCACCCTCAACTGTTTCCTTTTCACCCTTGTGTTCACCCTCTCTTGGTTTCTATTTACCCAATTTTGCTTTTAGCACTCTATCCTTTTGCTTTCACTATACCTATGTCTGTTTTAACTATTCTCCATTCTCCACCACCCGTAACAAAAGAGCCACACCTAGTGTTTTTTTTTCACCTACCAGACGCCACATGCCATCTCAGGAATGGAGAATTTTGAGAGGGAAAGAGGAGCATTGGTCCAATTTTTGACTGGGTGGCTTCATGAGGCCCAAAATAAAAACATTGGTCACACCTTCCATATAGAAGTGCGCCCATTAGCTCCTAGCTCCTATTCTCACTTCACAACTTCTCATTCTTCACTGATTCTCAGAGAAGGGTGTGACTACCCCTACTGCAAGCTAACCCTAATCTCAACATAACCCTAACCCCAAGGACGTCTTTTCCGTCTTTTTCGTCATTTCCATCTTTTCCACCTCAGCACCAGTACAGCAGGATTTCACAGTGATTTGCTCACTGAATTCAGCTCATTCTTCCATGGCATTGTGATCGTGCAGGATTTGCAGGATGTGTCCGTGTCGTAAACCCTAACCCTAAAACCGCTACTTCGAGGTTGCGCAAAGTTACGGTGGGAGATTGACATCCTTTTTTACATATGATTTTTTTAGTGTTTAGTTTACGATTGTTTCATTCTTTAAAGGATGTCGGCTCGGCATCCTCCGTCGAGCATTGCCGCAGATCCGCTGTTGATTCGGATCGCAAATTCTTCCTTTCTGTCGGTATGGAATTACTGTCGGTAGAACTTGTACGAGGAGTTGTACTGTACTTAGATAGCTTAATATTGCATAAATTCATCTTTTCCTTTCTTTTCTATTTTGTATTACGAGGGGTTTGGTTTGTATGTTTCTGGCTTGTTTTGGAGAATCTGTGTTTCACTGTTTTGGCTTTTTTGTAGGAAACGTGTTTTTTGTGGTAATCTGAACCTGGAGGATTGCAGAGGGGTGGATAGCATTTAAGATTTAGTGTTTTCTTGTCAAAAAAATTATGGATTAAGAATATTCGAGAAACAAGACTTGCATTTTTGCTACAGTATCTAGATTTTTGCAAGTTGTTTTTTTCTTCTATTATCAAATGGAATTGATATAGAACCTTGCACAAAAATCATGAAGCAATTAAAGGAATCATATAATTGTAGAGTATACGAAAATCTCTTTCTAAGCGAACGTGGATAAACTTCACGAATTTCATGTGGCTCCTGTTATAAATGTTTGAAATCATTCATTATCCACAATTTGGATGCTGGACTCGTAGGGGTTAGTGTGCGTGTTAACTCCTCACCGTCCATGCTAGTTTGGAGTATCTTAGAATTTGCTTGAAATTGCTTGAAAGTGAATAAAATGTTGGCATTTTGATCAATCTTATCAAATTTCTTTGAAGTGCAACCATACGAATTCAAAGTAGACATGTTATAGATCACATAGGAAAAGAAATCACAACAATATCATTTATAGATTGAAAAATTATAATGTTTAATCATGAGGGTGTTAAAACTGCAAAAGTGATTTGAAGCCTTTCAATCCTCTTTTTGCATCTCAAACCTAAAATTGAGGGTACCAAAAAAATATGAGTATGTAAAGTATAACATGCTTAACCCCAATCAATTTACGGCTTCTCAAAATCTATTTTACAATTTTTTAAATTGAATTTTTAATGTGATTTTTTCTCCAAGTTCTAGTGTACTTGAGGCTCATTTCCAAGAGCCTTCAACACTAGAAAGTGAAGATTTGCAATAGACACCCTTGCACAAAATCTTGTATACACAAATCACTTTAATTCATTTTCAAAATCACACTCTAGATGCTGAAACTAGACTTCAATAATAGTTTAAAAATAATAATAATCACTAAAAAAATCTTGTAGATAAAACTTAGAGAAGCTTGATTTGGGCCCCTTGGGCGGTGAGGGGTTAAATGCACAAAGAGTTTGGAACATGAGTCCTTGATGAATAGAAAGAAAGACTGAAAGGCATAAAGCAAAGCAAATGAAGTGGGTAAAGCCTAAGAACCTTTGTAACTCATGGCCTCTATTAGTTTGAAAAAGAATGTATGTGTGCAACACCTTATGTGAACTTGTGGTTGGGGTGTTTTGTTTTGAGGATCTCTCAAATCAAAGGATGGGTGTAGATTTGAGGTGCTTCTAGTTTTGCAGTTCTTGCGTTCAATGTATGCATTCCATGAGTTGTTAGTGATAAAAACAAGCTTATGAACTTTTGAAACATTGAGGGATTTCAAATCTTAGTAGATTTCTTAGCAAAGTACATATTTCTCTCCACCCCTTTTCGCAAGAGAAGAAATTTCCTTCCTTTCTTGCAATGGTCTCAAGATTGGTTTCTTTGTTTTTTCTAAAGGATTTCTCATGCAAACTAGCTCATGTTTGCACTCTTATGCATCTTGCTAGATTTTGAGTACCTTTTGGGTTTTTTATGATTTTTTTTGGTTTAGCGTGATAAATCCTTGGTTTTCTCTAGCAAAAAGTACTTTGAGATTTGTCTTTGTTTTTCCCAAAGTATGGGAACCAAACATGCACATATAGTTTGAGGGTTTGAGATCAAATGGAACCCTAAGGTGACATGCAAAACTTAATGCAAGATCAACTCATGATTGCTATAGAAGGGTATTCTTTCTTTTTTATTATAGCTTTATGATACATCTTTGCAGATTTTGTCAACAATAAGGTAACTATGCTAAAACAAAGACGCGGTGATTCCAAAAAGGATATGAAGAACAAGAAGTTTGCAAGACTTAAGACCAAAAAGATTACAAAAGTGTTAATTTTAAGAGATTCCTCTACCACATAACTAAACTTAAAGACAATCTAGCTCAAAAGTTCTAACCCTTATGTGAGCAAGTTTAAAAACAAATTCATTTGCTTTTACATGAAATACCACCATTATGTGACTTCTTTCAAGAAAATCTATAATGTTTTTAAGATGCATTAAAAAACATAATGAGTTATTAAGATGCTTCAAGAAGGTGCATGCATATGTAATTTAAGAGAGCCACTAAAAAGTTTCAAGTGACCACATGAATTTTTTTAGACGTCAATTAAAATATTGCATCAATACGTCCAAGCTTGTAAGAGGGCTTGAGTTCTCAAAGCATAACATATGCATGTACTCAAATTGAATGGTTTGTGTTGGTTCTAGTTCATCTAATCAAGTTGAATGATCAAAGTTGTATGATATGGGCTAGTCTTAGCTTTTCTAACCATGTGATTGGCCCAAAGCATATGGCATGGTTAGCCTTTAAACATTTCAACTACATCAAGTGAGTCCAATTTTATGACAAGAATTAAAATTTCCTCAAAGAGGATAGAAGGTGCAAAATAGAGGTTTAGGAAGTCTTCCAACATGATGTAAGATGTGTATTTTCTACCTTTTTTGCAATATAACTAGTTGGTAAACCCGTTTAGCTAAACTAAATGAAAAACGGTGACTCCATTTAGCATAGGAAATTTTACTTAGCATAGCTTAAAATTTATATTAAAAAAATTCATTTAGCATCCACTTTGCATAGGTAAATCCATTTAGCATTCATTTAGCATAAACTGAGATTTACATTTAAAAAATCTATTATGTACTCTATTTTTAGTTTTTTTAGTTTTCTCAAACTTGTATTCTACTTTATTTTTAGGTGGGACTTAAACTAAAAGTGGATTTCAACAAACTAACACACCTATGCACACATATGGTTTTTTTTAGAAATCAAGAAACAACGTTAGAAAACTTTTCCGTGACTTAATTGTTGTGATTGATCTCTATAATTGTGATTTTAGGTACCTAGCTACTGCATTCACCACTTGTGACAAAAAAAAAATACCGCTGGCTTGGAATACTTGATGTTCATCATATGGTAAGCAGTTTCACAGATTTCAAATCACTTTTACAATTCAAACACCCTCATGATCAAGTTTTATAACCTTTTAATCCATATATGACATAGTTGTGTTTTCTTTTTCATGTAATCTTTAATAAGTCTAGCTTGAATTTGTGTAGTTAATTTTCAAAAAAAATATTGATAAAATTTTCAAAATGTTGGCATTTTGTTCACTTTAGAGCAAACTATGAAATTTTCATAAAATTCCATGGACGTTGAGGGGTTTAGCAATTTGAATTTTTTTTTCAGGATTGTGCAATTGAGTGGTGTTGTTCTTTTTGGATGTTTGCTATATTGCATTGTTGTTTTTATTCACGTTTAACCAAAATTGTATATTTATTTTGAAGCCATATTACATAAATGCCATTATTTGTTAATTTACATATTCAATTTCATTGTTTTATTAGTTGAATGCAATTATTTTGTGATCGCATGCATTATTTAAGATTATATAAATTGTAAAGCAATTTCATTTTGTAGACCAAAACCACTTTCTACAACCAAAATATGGTTGCTTGGTCTTTAATCCCTAAATGCCTAAGGGGATAAGGGCAAAACATAAATGAGTTATAAAATGATATTTTTGTAACTTTGATGAAGTTTGGCTCAAAAGAAAAGAAAAGAAATCATGATGTTTAATAATTATCACTACAACCAATTATTCAAAAAAGGTTTTGGACTCTTACTTAATGAGTTTAGAAGCATTTATCATTTAATATTCATCAAAATTACAAATTTTATTCAAAGAAGTTAAAATTTGGTATAATTGATTAAAAATGGTCTTCTATTCTAAAATTCTAAAACACAATGTTTTTAAAGGAGAGGACATAATTAGATTTTAGAAATAGTAAATTTTATAACACTAGTGTATGTTGAAATGCTTGTCTTTGATAAATTGTCCTTGATGGAGTTTAACTTAAATTGGCATGATTCAAATGTGGGTTGGAAAGTAAACTTGATTTCTTATCTAATTTTTTTGTTTGTTTTAGCTTTAATTTTTTTAACATCTTGGGTAGCTTGCAAAAAGGGCAACAACCAAAAAATGGTCAATTGAGCGCTTAGGGGTTAAAGGGTTAAGTCATCAAAAATGAAATCATAGCGATAGCTCAATCAAAGTTTTAGGCCTTAGCTACAATGCTTTGGAAGTGTATGATTTTGTAGTTGGTGACCTCATTATTTCTTGTCTTTGTTTATTGAAATCTTTTCATTCATATTTGTTGAGTTGTATCACTTGTATATAATATTTGGTTGTGAACATTTAAATTCTTGCCTCAAACTTTGGAGAAGGTACACATTCATCATCAACATTGCTCGTCACATAACCTTTGGTATGCAAACCTTTAATTCCTCTTCATTTTCAAACTTGAATTCATAACTTACTCTTCAACATGCTTTATTTATTTATAGTATAAGATTTTTCTTGTATTGATGTGTCCTACTCTAGTTCTTTAACGCAAGTTCTCAACTAAATGGATGTGTAGTACAATTCAAACTCTTGTAAATTCTATGAAGGATTTCTTGGCCTCAATGGCTGAAGAGATTATGTCAAATTTGATGGTGGATACCATAAGTGCATCTCCCACTACAAATGACTTTGAATTGGTGGAATTTAGCACTGGTGGAAACAAGTTGCGGTGTCAACAAAGATTAAATATTTGTGCTAACAATTAAAGACTTGCAAATTTTACGCAAAGCTTCTTTAGGTTTAATTTTTCTTTATGTTGTATGATCACTCTTCCTCTTGTTTGTCCTACTCTTTTCACAAACACTAAAATGTTAGAGGTGGAGTTTGCCCATGGATATTGTCTTGGCATTAGCGTTTTTTATATTACAACAATCAACAAGGATGGTGGAGAAATTAGTTATGACCCATTGGATTTGCAAAGTCAAGGAGCCATTAGTCTATTGGAAACAACATTTATGGGGCATTTTTAAATGCTAATTTGGAGTTAAACTTTTTGCACAATTGAATGTTCTTTATTTGCAATGGAAACTCATTGCTACAAAGTATAAATGACTTCCATTAAGTAGCTAGGTGCACCTAGATGACAACAAATGGCATGTATCTACTGATTCTATATGCTTTGATACATAGGACAAGTTTGGCATTATCATGAACACAATGCATGACATTAATAGGTATGACACTTCTTCATTACACCAAATAGTGCATTTAGGTTGCCTCAACAATTAGGTTGCCTTACCTTGGAAAGTTACCTCATGACTCACCACTTACCCACTTGGAAGTGCATGTACTCTTATACATTAAATTTTTACTTGGTTTACAACTTGGATGTTGTTAGTTTGTGTTTCTATAAATTTTGTAATAGTTGTCAGATCTTTTAAAAATTATTTATCACAATGATTATTGATAGAAGTCACAGTACTAACAATAAGTATTTAAATAGTGTGGAATGTTGAGAAATTAGTATGGGGTAACCTAATGCACTATTTGGTGTAGATTTTCTACATTATGAGAGAAAGTCCAAGTCCTTTTCTAGTTACTGGTGCAAGTTGCAACTATTTCTAAAGATTTGGTTGTTACTTGCACTGCTAAATTTGGTGTATTTGCCTCATTTGTCTTTATTATAGTTTTATTTTATGATCTTATAACACTATATTTGTTAAAAGGGTGCCATTCTTACAAATTGGAACTTCTAGCTTTTTTTTTTGAGAACGCCATAATCATCACATTGGGAATTTGTTGAATGTTTTTCAATGAAATGAGATGTATATCATCCAAAAATATGCTCTTTTTGGACAGAAAGTCTAAAATTTGGATAGAAAGTTTGGAATTTTGGATAGAAGTTCCATTAAGCACGTTTCAAGTGACTTACTTAATTAAATTAAGAGGGACTTTTTGGATTCAGGTGAAAAACAAATGGGTCCCATGGTTTTCCCCTTTTAACAAATATAGTGTTTTATACTTTCTATTAGTTTTCTCTAATTCATATTTATGAATTTTTTTGTTTCCACATGAGCTAGATAGAAATGGATAGAATCAACAATATATGCACGTTCATCCATACAATCTATTAATTTTAGTAACTTTCATTCAAATTATAAAAAATCACGTGTTTGCTTGGGGAGATATATCTAACAATTTCATCCATTTTTCACCCAAATTTTCTCGTGTTCTGGTAGCCAATCACACACTGAAGTAAGTTTCTCACAAAAACTTGAAGACTAAGTTGTGTTGGATTCAATTCCCAAGTTACTGACATACAATTTTGGAAGATCATCGTTTCCTATATTTGTGACACACCTGCTCGGGAAAACGGTTTCCTCACACAAGTGCACAACTAATTTACCAATACTTCAAATTGTTCTTTCCCATTTAGCAACCACAAAAAATTCCGAAAGCAGGATTAGCAAGCACTGACACCATATTAGTTAAATTGGGAAAAACAGGGGTCGCATTTTGTACTCTATCTTAAACTCAAAAAGTTACCTTAACTCCTAAAGGATCATAGTCCCTTTGGGGGACAAATGGGATTTTGGGCAGGTACTTACGACCTCAATTTTTGTCCTGATTTTTTGAAACTTTTTTTGAAGATAGAAAAACACATTAGCTTTTGGGGAATATAATTTTTATTCCAATTGATGCTAGGGAGCAAATGTTATGCCCAAATAAGCACTAATTTGGGGACTAGGGGCAGCAAAAAAAATTCTTATAAAAACTTGAAAAAAAAAATGGATTTTTTTTTTTGTAGATTATATCTTTATCTACTTCTGAAGCTTTGATTCATTCCATTTGGACTAGTAATGAGAAAGTTATGGACAATCTTGTTTTTTGGGCAACTCAAGCATCTTTTTGAAAAAATAACTTATAAACTTCATTTTTGAATGTAGATTTAACATTTTTTCAAAAAGTATTGTTGGAGAGGGTGAAGTTTGCCTTCTAGAACAATCTCACCATTGGGATCATTGCATTTCAATTCCATTGCAGGGTTATTAGCAATTTAAGTTTTTGTTCAATCTTATACCTTCTTCTACCTAATGTTTTTTTAAAGAATGAAAATTAAGTATTCTTTTTTGAAATTTTTCCCAAGATTCCCAATTCAACTTCTCACCATGCAAAAATAGAATTCCAAACTTTGTGGTGCAAAAATTTTAAGTCAAAAATATCCAAAGTTAAAAAATTTAGTCAAGCAAGGTGCAAAAAAAGTTGTTTTTTACTTTTTAAATGCAAATATCTTCCAATCTTTGCAGTCAAAGTTCTTGAGTTTTGTATGACACATTCTTATAATAGTCTAGGACAAGATCCTATGGTCAAATACGCAGAATGCTTGATTTTCAAACTTTTTTACTCTTTGCCATAGAGGTGGCAGTTTTGAGTGTCTTTTGACAAAATAAAGGCCATGGTCCTTTACGGGTTAAACTAGAATCAAAGGTATCACATTCAATTTGAGACACTAAGATTTTTTCCCTCCCAAATTTCTCCTCTCAGGTGAGGGCATGTGTACCAAAAAATAATGTTGGAGCTCAAATTAAGGTGATCACCTTAATCCTTCAGAAGTCCCAAAATGTACCGTTTTTCCCAATTTAACTAATTTGGTGTTCACTTAGCTTCCACTTATAGCAATTACAATAAACCTCACAACAAAAACAGTAATCACTCAATTCTTGAATCATCCTTTCAATTGCAAGTTGCGACTCAGAAATATTTGAGTTTTTTTGGTTGATTTCCATCCATTCCCGTATTGAATTGGTTTAATAAGAAACTACTTCAAATTTTTCCTCTTTTTCATACTATAAATGTTAATTTTTGGACTTTTTATCGGTTTTCTAGTCAATGCTTTTGAATTGCAAATGGTTTTTTCTCATTTCAACCGTCTAGCTTTGAACTAGCAATTAGTTCTTCCTAAACCTTGACTTGCAACTTTTTCCATACATTGGAAAAAATAATTTATCAAAAGTTCTAGATTTATATACCACAATTATCTCCCTTACATCTACCATTGTACTTCAATGATGCAGAAATAGCTCCTTAGTTTCTAGCCTCGGTAATTTAGCCATCATGTTTTATATCCTAATTCCATTCTAGCACCACCAATGCACGGCAACCCCGTCAAACATTATTTTTGTTTAGACAATTGAATAGGTTGACCAAGAAATGATGTCAATCTACTTTTCCAAACAAGGAGACTTGTTATTGACTGACCAATATTCTAGCTAGTTGGACTGATGAGGAAAATTATTATACTGTACAACACGAGATGTAATAAATATGGTGTTTCCTTCAGATGAAATACTAGAGGTGGGCGAGAGGTGCTTTGAGTTTGAGTGTCAAGAGAACATTTTGAGGGACCTTGAGCACTGTTTTTCAAAGGATGACTCAAAGGATGACTCAGAAGATACTCATGCAAGTATTGTGTGAGCATGTAAAGGTGCAGATGCTCTTACCAGTAACCACCCACCATGCTGGGTGCCACAATGCCACTAGCAGGACCAGCTCCGCCATAGCTACAGCATCGAATTGTAAGGCGCTATTCCTTTAACACCGACTATTCCGCACCTCGTTGACATCCTTTCTCGCCGCACGTGCTACTCAACTTTGCACGTCCATGCCGGGCCGGAATCAAAAAAATTGCAGAAACGATATACACGTTTGCAATGTACGCTTGTTTTGTCGATTCTGCTTTGTCCGGTTCCAGTGTCATAATGGCTCTCGGCAACTTGCCTCCACGGCCCACGCTATCGACTCGTTCTTGTAGGAAAAAAAAAATCAGCATGTGCATGCAATTGTTCAGTACGTTTACAGACGTAATTCGTAATGCGCTTTTCCCTACAAATTGGCGACTAAGTCTCAAGGCAAAGACTGCATAAAATTCCAATGCAAGAACGTGCCTCGCCCTTTTAAATAATGCCACACCCCGACGCGCAACGGGTTTAATAATCGTGTGTAATAAGCTTAATACCACCACATCTCTCTCAACATTGCCTTCACTCTCAGTGAGAGAGAGAGAAAGACCACAGCAAACTTGGATTTCCCCTGTCTCACTCACTGCTCCATGTGCGTAACCGATCGAAGCTTATGTGCGCTCAGACACTAAAATCTGATTCAGCTCTTGATCTGTCTAGAATAACCTCCGGACTGGTCAAGCGTGGACGCAGAGGCGTTCTCGTGCGACGGAAGGATCGTTTGAACTCGCTTGCATTCGATCGAACTTGTGACGGTTACCTAACTCGGCGAGGTTCTGTTTCTTTACCCTCAGGCCTCAGGTGCCCTAAGTTTCTAAAGTTTATGTAGTTCCACTCATAAGGTAGGAACACCCCTCTCAGTGAGTGTCTCCTTCCTCAATAGCTACTTGTGTCAGACTGTCACGGATGTCAGTGATGTCAGTGACTGATAATTAAGAAAAAATTGGTTGTGCGTGACAAAGTCATGGTTTTGACTTTTGGTGATAAAATGATAGTTTTGGGTGATTGGCATGACGGTTCTGAGTGCTTCATCTCACTAGCTAAGAACTCTTCAAGTTAGTATTATGAACGTTGAGCAAACTAAAGACTTCACTAACATGTTTTCTTTAGCATCTCTTACATGCAACTATACATTTTCATTGACTTTGAAGTTTGAAAAAAAGGAGATATTTGTTAATTTGGGACAAAACATCCATTTTGGGACTTTTGAAAATTTGGGAAGATTGGGGTGATCACCCAAAACCAAGCCCCTTTGGTACACACTTGTCCTCACCTGAGAGGAGGAATTTGTGAGGGAAAAAATCTTAGTGGCTCAAACTGAACTTGATACTTTTAAATATAGTTTGAGATAACTATTTTGGATTGAGGTGGAGTACAAAATGATACCTTTGTTTTTCCCAAGTTAATGAATATCTCATTAAAATCTTTGTGAACAAATACTTGCAATTGTAGCTTCCAAACCGACGCTAGTATTTTTAATTTACTCTTCCTTACTTCACACTATTTTAAAAAAATTCATCAACTTGTTTTCCTACTCCAAAATCCTTAATTCACGCTTATGGGTGTTCCTACCTTAACTATAGTAGCAGAATCATGTACTCTGCTTGAATTCTTAACTCCAACGTGAGAGGAAACAAGGCTGTTGTTGTGGGGATACGAAGCTGGAATTGATGGATTCTAGGGTCATACACGGACCTTGTCAATTGCAGGATGGCTGAAGCACTGCTACTCGGAGTGATGGCGAGCGTACTACAACAGGCGGTGATGAAACTGTTGACGAGGATTCAAGAAATGAAAGGAACTGAAGCAGAATCCCGCGAGTTGCAAGAATTTATCTTCTATTTACTAGATAACTCGTCTTTGCGCATCTCGTCAGATGAAGTGAGATCGATGTTACGACAAACCCTGGACGG
Organism: Ulota crispa; assembly: GCA_963920765.1. NCBI lineage: Eukaryota > Viridiplantae > Streptophyta > Bryopsida > Orthotrichales > Orthotrichaceae > Ulota > Ulota crispa. The sequence goes on from OY987246.1 coordinate 5,653,152, forward strand.
GGCCAAATCCAAGCTTGAGGAGTGGTCTGGCAAAAAATCCGGGTTCCTCGCACGCAGCTCTTCTGCGAGAGTGCGAGATTTGCAAGCGCAACGTCGGTCCGTGGAGCACGCCATCTCCCTCGCTAATCTCTGGTTAGCTGACGACACCAACTGCAGGCTAAACGATCTCTACAAGCAGTTTGGCTGGGCTCAGAACCCCGCTCAGAACCGCGCTCAGAACCCCGCTCAGAACCCCGCTCAGAACCCCGCTCAGAACCCCGCTCAGAACCTCGCTCAAGACCCCGCTCAGAACCTCGCTCAAGACCCCGCTCAGAACCTCGCTCAAGACCCCGCTCAATGTCCCACTCAGAACTTGCCTCTTGAGGTACGACACAAGCTCCACTCTCTGCACTTTCGTATCTGTTGACTGTACTTGCAAAATTTCAATACAATAAGTTAGTCGTGGCTGGTTCAGATTGGCAGCGGACAAGATTTAGGAACTTCACATTGGCATGTGGGAGGGATTTATCCATGCATGTTACATCAGGCAACTTTTGGCTATCGGATGGGAGAATTAGGCAGACAAAAAAGACATGACACTCAGACGTGTCCATCATCTCATAAATTTATGTCCACTTTTAGGATTTTTGACCTAAACATGGCCTTTAATCCATGTATTGACTTCATAAGTGCAACCATGAGTATCACGAGCATGTACAAAGTTTAAAAAAAAAATCATTTTGTATCATTTATTAAAGTCAACTTTCTGTTGACTACATTGGACAAACATGAGCTCAAATCTCAATCGAGCGCTTCAAGCAGATGGGCAAAGATGGGCAAAGAGACAGACAGCCAGCCCAATGTAACAACCATGGTTTTATCAATGGGGCTACCCCAATGAAGCACATGATTGGTGAATAGGTGTTAAAGTCATGACAACACCCACTCTTGTAAAAATGGAAGAGGAATTCAGTGATAGTGTACAAGATTTGGGGTCACTTCCCAAGTCCCAAGGTGATGCCAAATCTTGTCCATTGGTCAAAACATTCCCTTTGTTGCTACTTTGGTCTTTTTTCATTTCATGTGAGATTGTATACAAAATATTGACAAGTGGGAGCAAATCTATAACTCCACTTGGCGTTTGCTTCCCAGGTTGAAACCTTCCACAAGAGGGAAGAAATCAACTATCAAATGGCAATTTCCCACCACATGGAAGGGGACAAAATCAGTGACGAAATGACGATGTCCCTCCAAATGACAACGGACCAAATCGATGATGACATGGCGGATTCCCACCAAATGGAGGGGGACCAAATCATCAATGACATGGCGGATTCCCACCAAATGCAAATGGAGGGGGACCAAATCATTGATGACATGGCAATTTTCAACAAGGAAAAGAGGAACAAAGCAATGGGCAGAGGCCGCAGAGCCTTCAATCGACTACAAGATCCATTTCAGGTTTGAACTAGCCCTCAATCTTGCCCAAATCTTTTCATTCCATTCTTACTTTCTTAGGGAAAACTTCCATGTTGCATTGGACTTAGCCACAGTGATAAGCAATTTTTTTACTTTGGAAAACTTAGATGTGTCAAAATCCTTTCCAAAACTTGTTGGAATACCATTTTCAAATTTTGGTTCTATTGGTTTTCAGTATACTTCCATGCATGATTCTACAAGTTGTTTGCCATGTTTGCAATTCTCTAATTCTAATGCAACATGGAAGATGACCCTTATAGCAGATTTCTATGCCAATCTAAGAATCATAAAACCTACAAAATCACAAGTAAATTTTACATTGCAAACTTATTTGTTGTTTATGAGTTTTACCATTCCAAGGTAGCATGGAAGTTTGCTCTTGACTTAAAGCGCATTTGCATTTGTTTGCACTTCTGATTTAATTCTTGTGGGATGACAATAATGTATTTAATTTGATCATATTGAGTTGTTATTTTTCTAAACCTAAGATTTGGTACCTTCTTTAAATTTCCAAATGGCTAAGAGGAGTCTAAAGTTCATTTTGCATCTTCAAGGTTGGTGTTTCAAGTATTGATTTATCTTTGCCACTCATTGGTTGGACCAATGTTAGGTTAGGAAGAAGTCACATCAATGTGCTTAAAAGTACATGCAATCATGTCTTCTTATCATTCCAAATATAAAAAATGTATTTAAATATATGTGTATAAAAAGTTACAAATTACAAATTACAAGCAAAATGATGAATGAAGGGTATTTGGAGAAGAATAGAACGAGGGGGCTAAATAGGCAAGGATTTTATAATTTACAAGGTGATTATGCTATATTCATGTTTTAATGACTGTTTTTGTGTATGCAAAGTAGACGTCAAGTTCATAAGAACCCCAATTTAAGATACTACCAATATGGCTACGTACTAAGCCCTCAAGGACAAGGAATATTTGTAATTTCAAAAATGTAAAGGTCTTTCATAAAGTGTGATTTGGAAGAACTATTTTAATGTGTGGTTTTGAACTAAGAGGTCATTGGAACCTATCATCCATACATGATGTCTATTTAAATTAATTCTTCAGTTGCAATTATCAAAGTTCATGAACACATTTTGAAACAAATATTTCCAAGTTGCTTTCTAAAATTGACTATGGATTTTAAATTGATGCTCTCTCCATTTTTACAAGAACTTTTGTTTTGCTTTGTGTTTGAAAAGCTGGAACTCCTTATTCTGGTCGTTTTCATAATCTATTGTTGTCTTGTGTATTTTCTTAGAATTGGTTTTTGAGGGTTTTATTTTGAACTCCAAAAGTTTGATTTTTTGAGGTGAAACATGCTTGCACTCTTTGACTTCACATAACACTTGCATGGCATGGGTGTTTGAGAAATGTACATTGTATAAATGCTAGAAAACTAATATGAGAATCTAGAAAAAGGATGAGAAATAATTAGAGGTTAATTTCCATGTACATGGGACATATTATTTTATGAGGTATTGCACTGAACCTAGACATTCCAATGTCCAAAAATAACAACTCACTTGTGTTTTTATTTTGTAAAAAGTGCAATTCTTTGGGAGATTTTCCATGTTTTGATGTTCTAATGTTTTGCATAATCCAAGAAAGTTTAAAATCACATGAATAGTCCAAACTCCAAATTTAGATAAATTAGCACCCTTACTTGTTCTTTGTGTTGTCTCACCTACTTTTTTTTGTCTTTCTTCAACTTTTCACCCTTGTTTCCCGCTCTTATCCTTTCCTTCTCCCTCTCCTTCACATTCTTAGTGATAAATGGACACCTGATACTTGCAACTTTTCACCCACCGTTTCCCCATTTTCCTCTCCCTCCCCCTCTCTTTTCAAATTTCAAGTGACAGATAAACATTTCATGCTTTATAATGTGTATGTATGCATATGGATAAATGTGGCATATATTTGAGTTTTTTTGTCATTTCAAAAACCAAGACTCTATACTTTCTCTCCAAATTAGTTTTTTGAAGCATGTGTAAATCCTTAACTTTGTACATATGTTTTTGGGACAATTGACAGCGAATTCGCAACGGACACCAACCCAACACTCCAACAAACATGGCCTCCAATGGCAATGGGGAGAATGTCAGTAAATGGTCTGCAGATTTTGCAGCCACTACTGTTAGGGTTACACGTAAGCTTACTGGCCCGGCCACGTATTCCACAACAACACTAAACCCAAGTGGTGGCAGTGACCAAGCTCATTCAACTGGACAGGTTTTGCACTTAAATCCTTTGAATTGGCCTAATGGCTTAAGTGGATAAATTGAAATTATAGTAGTTAAATGCTCTTGGGATTGAATGTTAAAGCATAGGATAAACGTTCAACTCATTGGGCCTTTTATGGAATAAATAATGAAAATCAACAAAAAGGAACTATTGTCATTCGACTTTGCCCTCCATGTCAGGCTTTTTGTTTTTGAAAAGAATGCCCCATGAGTCAAGCATTACCTAATTGAAACCACCGCACGGAAATGGATGAACAAAGTGTGTAAAAAATGAATGAATGATTGGTACATAATGCCCAATTATGCATGAGAGCTTATGGAATGCTTCTTGAAACCCTAAATTTTCCATAGAATAATCCACCCTAAAAGTAAGCAAATGAGAGAATTTCTTGTAGTGGTTTACAAACCTTACTTACATTCTCTAGTTTTACAAGTTGCACTATGTTGGGCTTTGGACTCACGTCATTTTTAGGACTATGATGGTTTTGCTATAAATGTTTTTTTGTGGAATATTGTTTTGGTACATGCATAAGCAACAATTGTGTCACCATGGGTAACAAAATTATAATTTCACTTTGAGAGGAGTTAGAGAAGTTATGAAATGTCAAACTCTAAAACCACTTTTTGGTGTTTTGCAAAAGAGTGCGAATTGGATGCGTTGAGTTTGTGTATATAGTAAACGTCTTTGGTTTTGGGGTAAGAGTGCTGCTGATTATTAAAGTTTTATTTTATTTTGGTGACTTGTAGCAACAGCCATGCACGTCAACTCATGGTGGTCATAAAAGACCTGCCTCAAGCTTAGAAGAATCCAGTATTACAAGCCCTCCAAGTTCTGCAGCCACAGCTGAGAGTGTTTTGGAAATTGACAAGCTTACGAGTCCGGATAGGAAGGTATGGAGTGGACAAGTCCTCCCTCACCTCACTTGTTTTCTCAGGAATGGTTCACACCATGTCCCAAGTCCCACTAGTTCTTAAAGGCTACATCATTGGTCAAAAGCTGAAAATATGGGATTTGGTAATTCATACTATATCTTTAGTCCCATTGAAATCTCAAAGTGTGATCAATTAGTTGAGGGCTAAACATGGGAATTTAGTAATTCATATTGTGTTCCAAGTCCCATGTATTTGGATGCACTCAAATTTGCCTACATGGTTGTACTTTTTGAAAGTTTTGGCTCTAAGGAGGTGGGATTTTGCTCAAAATTTGGATAAAGCATTTTGCTCAACCCAACTTTGGGCTCAATTTCCACCAATTTTTTTACACAAAGAAAACATCCAAGGCTTTGTTTGGTATTTAATTTGCCTTTTATAATCCAACAAAGTTGGGATCTTGCAATTGAGGTGAGACTTGCAAAAATAGGACATGGGACATAATGTATACTGCCTCTTGGAAATGCTTACATGGTAGCCCTTATTGAGAGTTTTGGTGCCAAGAAGGTGGAACTTTGCTCAACAGAAAGGGAAATCCTAACTTTTGAGCTCAGTTACAAAGCAACTTAGATCTTGGGTTGAGGTGGGACATGGGACATAGTGTGAAGAGCTCCATGAATGTACAAATTTCATTACCAAGGTTTGCTTCATTTTGACTATAATGTTTTGAAAGTACACAACCAAAAGATCTAATTTTGTTTTGTGTGTTCAAGCAGAAATGGAAAGTGCACGCATGGCGGGAATTGAGGGTGTCAATTGGCACTAAGAAACAAGCAAAAGACATAAAGGAGAGATTGTTTGGCTTGAAAGGTGCAAAAACAATCAAACCTTAAATCCTAATCTTATCCTTGCTAGAAACATTTGAATATGCCAATGTTCCATTTTGGAAGACAATGAAGTAAGCAATGTGAAAGTAGAGTCTTGTTATGAGTAATGACATGTTAAGTTGTGACAAGGAATGTTACTTCCACAATGAAGTTATATTTTCATGTAACCTCAATGCTTAGATTCTACTCAATTTTGCTAAATGAAGGTTGTAAAAGGAAGGTTCACCATATTTAATTGTCAAACATAGACCATAATAAAACCATCTTTCTTGATCCAATGATTGTTTGCAAAGACCCTCCATTGGAATTAAGGTAAGTGCTTGTATTTGATATGTCTTTACATGGATGAAAAAGTTTATGTTGTCTTTTCATGAAAACGGAGTCAAATTGGTGTAGAATGGATACATAATACATGGTCACAATCAGAGGATTTGTACTTTCTTTCTAGAACCAAGTTGAGGTGAGCTTTTTCAAAATACAACCAAAAATGAATATGTGTTCAAATTTGACTATATTCTCAAAAGGTTCACTTCTATTAGAATTTGGAAGTTGAATAAACACTTGAGTCTTTGCTACTTGTATTATGTGACATGCGCACTTTACACCATTCCAATACATAGTTCATGTTGAAAAACAACACCAACTTATATATCCATGCGTAATATGTTGAGAATAACCATGAGAAGAAAATTAAACCTTGTCCACAATGAACCGAACAAATGACTGAAGTGTGACTAAGATGAGTCATTGTAAACTCTTTTTCTAGTCATTGTGGACATGGTTTTTCTTCTAGATAACTTCTCTTTCCCATGCCCTTTTCCCCATAGTCTTTCAAATTCAAGATGTTTTGAAAAGTTAATGGATGCTTTGTACTATCATTATTTGATTTTGCCGTGTGGTGATTGCAACTATGGGATTGCAGGTGTGAAAGAGGTACATATTGATCAATCAAGTCAGAAGGTGTTAGTGCTATTACATGAAGGGAGCAACGTTAAGACCACAACATTGCTTGAGAATGCGCAGCTGAAATAGACAAAAAAACCTAGAGCTTGGGCAGGCTGACCAAATGATACACCCACACGGATGAAGATCATCCACACATATGGATGAAGATCATCCACACATATGGATGAAGATCATCCATATAGGGCTGCTTTAGTATCTATGCTACAAGAAGTCAAGAATATTGAGAGGAAGAAAAAAAGAATTAAAAACAAAAGAGTGAACCTAAGTCCACTATGACTTTGTATAGTTTGACTAGTTCCTGTTCTTGATTAACAAGGGTTTGACCCATGTCCGTTGCAAATTAACAAGGTATGACCTATTTCCAATGTAGATTAATAGGGTATGGTTTGGTTTATGTCCTTTGTAGTTTTATAGGATAGGTTATTATATATTGTAAATTAACCCCTAAAGGACCAAGCCCTTTTTTTGGCCAAAATCACTGGAAACTGCCACTTCTAGGAGGTATAGAAGAAAGGGACTTTTTGTTTTGGTTTGGGGAAATCCAACCATAGGATCTTGCCCCAGATTGGAAGAGGTACTTGTGGGAAAAAAATCAGATCATTCCAAATGGAGAGGAGTGAGATATCTACATCTAAAGTGAAAAAAAAAGTTTTTTTCCATGCTGCCCAAAAATTTCAAAAGCCTTTGACCGCTCATATAACAAAAACATTGCTCTACCCAAAGTTGCGCTTTATTTTTTCCATGTAGGAGATCAAGTTAGGTATGTGTGGGAGAATTTTCAAATCAATTGGAACTACACAACACATGGGAAAAATAGCAAGTAAAAAGAAGTAGAGAATGAGTCAAAACACTAAATTGTTAAAAATTTAATTATGGAAATGAAAAATGCAAATCCCAAAGGTGATAATGTTGTGATAAACAATCTACTTGCTTTGGTTTAAATTTTCCAAAATATTGAAAATTGAGTGAAGTGAAGGACTTCAAAGTTTATTTTAGAGTAGAGATTCCATAACTGCCCGCAAACAAAAACTCCTCATAACTATAATGTCATTGATTGAAATTGAATGATTCAAAGCTTCCCACAAATAAAAAATCTAAAGAACCAATTTCAAATTTGTGTTTAAACATTAGCAAAATTCTGAGCCCTCCAAAAGGCCCTTATGAATGCGTGCCTGCTACATAACGGAGGTAAAAAAAAAAAACAATAATTTTTTTTTTTTTTTTTTTTTTTTTTTTTTTTTTAAATATTTTTATAGTGGTTTGTACAATGTGTCATATGATTTGACTGCGTGACAAGGGTCAGATCTGACCTCTGAAATGGGTCAGAAATTTCTCTATATGCACATCTCTTAAGGGCCCTCTAGAGGGCTCAAATTTTTCCTAATGAAAAAAGTAAATTTTAAAAAAGTTTTTGGGCTGCCCGGACAAGCAGTTGTCCCCAAATTTTCATAAATTCATGCATAACTTCTTTGTCAAATGTTGGAATGAAAAAAAATTAGATGCCCACGTAAATCTTTGAATTCCCCACCTTCAATAAAAGTTTCAAAAAATCACACAAAGTAGTTTAGCCATAGGTACATGCCCAAAGTCCAACATGTCCCCTGAAGGGACAACGGTCCTTTAGGGGTTAATAAGATATTCACATTGGTTCCATATCAATACATCATACTACAATAATTTTAAGTTTTTTCACTTGGAGTTGTAATTAAGTAGTGGATGTGTATTTTCTTTGAACTTGCACAATTTTTTGATTAGTTTTCTTTTTGTGCAATTGCAATTGTTAGAATCATAATAGTTTCTACATTTTTCTAGAATTTTGTTTTGTTTTCCTGAATATACAAATGTTGTGTTGAAGTTCTTACACTTGTTATGTTGTTGGAAACCGTAAGAGGGCTTTCAAATGCCCAAGGATCCACCTTTTTGTTTGTATTGTGCAAAACAAAAAGCAAATTTAAAAAGCATCAATTGTTTGCAATGTTCACAACGCATGTTGTAGGCATTATTTCAGTCATCCTAAACCAAAGCTTAGTTTTTTTCATTTTAGAACTACAGTCAAGCCTCTCTTATTGCATATTCCCTATTTGCATAACTACTTGGAGTTCTTAAATTGCATACTCTCTATGTGGATAAAGTGTGGTCCAATAATCATGAATGGAGTTAATTTTGTCAGAGTGGGATCACCAAAATACAATGTCACCAATAGAAAATGTACTTGAACCTCTTTGTGTGCATACTACTAAAAAATACTCTCCACCGTTCCCATGCAATAAGAGAGGTTTGACCGTACTACAAGTTCCCTTCAAATTCAAACATTATATTATTGTTTTTGAACCAAATCTAACTAAATCAATCAAGAAAAACAAATTCCTTCAAAGAGCACAACAAACAAAGATTAAATCGCGACAAGGAGCCAGGGGAATGTTGTGTTTTGTGCAGGGAGCCGTGAGCCAGAGTTTTTTGTGAAGTTTTTTAGTTTTCCTATAACTATGCGCAGTAAGCCCTAATACTGTGATTTTGTTTGTTTGTTGAAAAGGAAGTTTCACAAAGCAGTAATTTGCTAAAACAAAACCGGAATGAATCAAAGGACATGAAATATAAGTATAGTAGTCATGAAGGATTGAACACAGTTTTTAAACAAGAAGGTAAAAGATCTACCAATTACTTAAGATTTATTTGTTTATGTGCAAGAATTAGATCGAAAAGCAATATTTCAATTAGACCATAAAAGCAAAATATAAAACTATAATTACAACAACGGTATTTAGAAAACAATACCAATCACGTGATTGTAGTGGAATATGATCTCAAGGAGTGTAATGAAATGAAGTTTTAGTCCATAAACCAATACATGAAAATAGTAATGCGTGAAAGCACACTACAATTGTACAAATTTGTAGTCACCGCATAAATTTTGCATAAATTTTGCATAGGATGGAAGTTTGGAGTGAGTTTTACTATAATTGTGGTCATTTTTGGCAAAAAAAATAAATTATTTGGAGTCTTGTTTCTTGTGTATATTGCAAATTACAAAATAAAACTTGACTTGCATTTATTAATATAATGTATAAAATACAAACATGAAATGTTTATATTGTCACAAATTTAGTTGTACCTTGTTTGTACTTTTTTGGTCAAGTTTTGGATTTGATTCTTGCAATTCAAATTGCTAGATTCAATTTCCTAATGTTTAGGTACTATGACCTAGCATTTAATTAGGGTTTATTTATCTTTATAAGAAACTATCCTTGTAATTGTTTAATTTGAGTACAAGACCTAAAAAGTGGCTATTTTTTAATTTAAAAATCTACAAGAAGGCCTCTTGATTTAGATGGGCCACCATTACATTTTGGTTAAAATTGACAATTTGGCTCCATTTGGGTCCAAAATGTGAAATTTTTGTACCAAATGTCTTGTGGGGTCATTGAGTAAAAAATATAAGGGGATAGGTGCAAACACCAAGTATTCTTTGGGGGGGTATTACTTTAATAAAAAAATAAACATGCTATCATTATATAACTTTCTACTTTGGGTTATTAGAGAAGGGGCTTGCATTACTCATAATCTGAAATTGATATGAATAAATGAGTTTAGGTACCCATTGTACCAACGGAGGTAACAAGAATGTCCTTGCAATAAGCAAATTTTGCACTAGCAATCTTATTACAAAATGACATCAATTTAAAAATATAAACCATAAGTGATTGGTTAACTCACAAACACCACTAACTTGATTCAAAGTAAAGCCTCACTTTAAACAACTTTATGCATGTACCCCTCTCTCTACTTTATGCATGCATTCCTCTCTCCCTTGTAAAAGGACAAACATGTCACTAGAAGATTGTATTCTTTTATATATAGAAAAAAGTTGTATTCTATTCTTGATTATATTCTTTTGTGTATAGAAAGGTTGTATTCTATTATTTATAACAATGACATGGTAATTTAGATTTTTTTTAAAAATCTACTACAATTCATGTCCTACATTAAATTTCTTTCAAACTTTTTTCCCCCCACTAATGACTACTTACAACTAGAACTTAACATAAAGTGTAGTAAATAATACTATTGTATCTTCAGTAAAAATTGTCAATGACACTCATTTATTAGGAAGGTATAAAACTATTGAATACTTTGAATATGTCACTCTCAAGGCAATATCACTTAATACTTTTGACCAAAAAAAAGAATAAAAAGAAGGATATCCTAAGTTTATTTTTTTCTAATTGGACCTAATTTCCTTAAACGGTTTATGGAATTAGTCATGAAATTTTGAAGTAGAAAGGTCATAGGTGCTCTAAAACCGCCCACCTCTCAAATGTTTGTTCCATGTACATTGTTGAAAAGCTATGAATAAGACATGTACCACTAGGATACATTTGGGAAGGTGAGCAATTTTAGAGCGTGAGCGGAATATGAGCAGACTACCTTATAACTATGGAACTCAATTAATAGCACCAAACTAAAAAGTAAAAACATTTGAAATTTTGAACAAAACGAAAATGAGCCTTATAAATACCCCTTGAACCCGTGACTCTTTCTTTTAGAACTTTAGGGAAAATTTCTACAGATCTCTTCTATTTCCTAAGGTTAACCCCTAAAGGACCAAGCCCTTTTTTCAGTGAAAGTTATTGAAAACTGCCACTTTTGGAGGAATGAGTACAAAGGTAGGAAGAACAATTATTTTTGGATATCCAACCATAAGATCTTGTCCTAGACTATGGGAGGTAATTGTGGAAAATAAAATAGCTCATTCTAGATGTAGAGGAGTGAGATATTGACTTTTGAAGTGAAAAAAAAAGTTTTTTTCCCTGCTGCCCAAAAATTTCAGAAGCCTTTGATTGCCTCTAAATAAAAAAAAATGCTCTACGCAAATGTGAGGTTTATTTTTCCCATGTAGAAGACCAAGTTAGGTAAGTGTGGGAGAATTTTCAAATGAATTGGAGGTGTGAATCATATTTTGTAAAATCCTACAATGCCGTAAGGCCATCAAATTTGCATATACACTAGGCAAAATTGGAGGATTTATGTAAAATTGTGAAATGTGAATTACTTTGATCCAAATGACAAAAACCAAGGAATCTTAGTCTACTACAGCAAGGAAAAAAAAGTCAAAAAACAAATTCACAAAGAGCACAAAAA